>PVJS01040943.1:0-18126 GCA_004027185.1 Glis glis
GTACCGGGGATTGAACCCAGGGGCGTTCTACCTCCGCGCTACGCCCCCGGCCCTATTTTTTATACTTCTTATTTTGAAACTGGGTCTCATGAAGTTGCGGAGGGCCTCACTAAGGAGAGAGAGAGAGAGAGAGACAGGGAGAGAGAGAGCTGAGGCTGGCCACAAACCCTGATCCTCCGGTCTCTGCCTCCCAAAGTACTGGGATTACAAGCGTGCGCCACCACGCCCGGCTCCTCTGCACTCTTGAATGTCGGTCCTATTGAGCGCTCTTCCTACAGAAGAGCCTTGTTTCGTCACAATCGAAGACTCGCTCTGGATGGTATCTTTTGTCCTTGATCAACTGTTGCAGACCATCAAGGGTTAAGTTTCTGAGGTCAATTAGACCGTCTTGGCAGCACACACGAGCTGTGGAGAGGAGAATTCCCGCGCACAGGACTGTCTCAAGGTCCCCATACGAGAAATGAGCGCAGATGGACATTCCTTCTTTGTACTGTGTTCGTCCTTGATGCAGGCTGAGAATTGCCCTTTTCTCTAGATTACAAGTTGCTTTCTGCGTCTCCTGAGTTTGGCATTAACAGACACTTTGTTTAAACTTATCAATAAAAGAGGCTTCTTGAGGGGACTTGCAGAAGTAGCAGAGAAGTGGTAAGAAGGAGTGCTCTGCTTTTCTCTCCAGCTGCCTCATAAATAACTAAATAAGTAATACATAAATAAAGAAGCTAGAGCCAGGCATGGTGGCGCACGCTTGTAATCCCAGTACTTGGGAAGCTGAGACAGGAGGATCCAGGTTCG
The DNA here is from genome assembly GCA_004027185.1 of Glis glis. Classification (NCBI taxonomy): domain Eukaryota; kingdom Metazoa; phylum Chordata; class Mammalia; order Rodentia; family Gliridae; genus Glis; species Glis glis. The sequence continues at coordinate 793 of PVJS01040943.1, forward strand.
CGGCCAGCCTCAGCACTTAGTGAGGCCTCCGCAACTTAGTGAGACCCTGTTTCAACATAAAGAATAAAAAATAGGGCTGGGGGTGTAGCTCAGAGGTAGAATGCCCCTGGGGTCAATCCCCGGTACCGCCAAATAAATAAATAAATAAATAAGCTAAATTTTATTTATGACTTCAACTCTACATGTGAGGACATGAATAAGCCTAAATTGTCTGTGGCTACTGAGAAGCGATTCGTGACAGTCAACTCCCTCAGCGCTGCTGGAAATGCGGAGCCACGTCTGCATCAGCAGATTCAGCCTCTCGGTCACTCTTCCATTTCCCAGCCCAGGCCCGCTTCTAAATCTGCGCGACCCCCTTGCTCGCAGCGCGTGGCTTGGCATCCCTTGTTTCTGGGGATCTCTTGCTGAAGTCTCCGCACAGGCTCGATGCTTGCTGGCACACAACGCTGTCATCAACTGGGACATGTTTTCTGTTCGTGTCTTCCACCTACAAACTGAATGCCTTTCCACCTTAACTAAGCACCTGTCACAGTGTGGCTGTCACTTTTGCAATCTGAGGTACGACGATAAAACTCGCATGAATTTCTTTTTCCTTTGTCACAATTTCACAGACAGGAGATTCATTCTTGCCATAGATCTTAGCAACCTTAACATACAATTTTTTTTCTTTTTCTTATTAAGTCAAGAACTTTTATCTTTTCACTGAAGTAAGCACTTTAGTGCTCTTCTTTGGCATATCCACATGGCCAGCATTACTCCTCGTGTGCTTTGGGGCCATTATTAGTAAAATAAGGGTTACCTGACCATAAGCACCATGGTTACCCAACAGCCAATCGGATAACTGGGACAGACACAAAGCGACTACTGAGCAGGTGGCGGACACAGCCTGGCTGCGCCGGACAAAGTCTCCTGGGCCGGACAAGCAGGACAGCACGAGAGCTCATCGCCCTACTCCCAACAGTGCACCACTTAAAATTCATGAATTATTATCTCTGGAATTTTCCATGTACTATTTCCAGCCAGGAACTGACTGCAGGTAACCAAAACCACAGAGCGTGAACCCAGGGATGGGGCACCACTGTTCTCCCAGCACGTCTGACTCTTGTGCGTGGTTAGGAGCTGACGAGGGGCATGAGAAACGGCTGGTTATCAAAGGCAGGGCTGCAACAGAGCCCAGACCCGAAGGCGGCTTACCGGAGACATGCCTTTCCACAGGCCCAAGAGGCTCTCTGTGCGCACCACCTTCACGAGCACAGCCAGCATCCCCACCCGCCTGGACCTGCAGCACACGAAACGGACACGGGAAAGTCACCCAGACCAATTCCTTTAAGAGAATTCTCCATTCAAGACTTCTTTGTCACAGGGTGTGGTGGAGCACGCTTATAATCTCAGTACTTGGGAGGCTGAGACAGCCTCAGCTACTTAGTGAGGCCCTCTGCAACTTAGTGAGACCCTGTTTCCAAATAAAGAATAAAAAGTAGGGCTAAAGGTGTAGCTCGGAGGTAGAATGCCCCTGGGCTCAATCCCTAGTACTGCAAAAAAAAAAAAAGACTTGTCTGGACTCTTTTTCCAAAACCCTTAGGAATCTCCAGTGCCTCTTAGGATGACTGGCCTTCTCGTGTGCCCGTGGTTTGGGAAGGACACTGCAAGCCACGCGAAATCCTCCCACGTTATGTACACTATATCCTTCCCAGCGTGCTGCGCTCCATCTGAGAGCACAAAACAGACACTGAAAACCAGCGCTATTTCCAGAAACCCACCCACTACAGGGCACGATTGTTGTAACATCACAGGCCAGCACAACAAAATGCAAATGTCGCTGCGGAGGGTCCTCCGGAGCTGCTCAGGAAAGGACCCCATTTAATCAACAACAAGCATCAATATTTAAAAAGCCCATTCAGAGAAAAGAGCAGACATGGCTGTGCTTCTCTGGGAGCATCCAACAGAAGGGAAGGAGATTTAACTGGCGAAGATGCTCCTGTGTCTGGGGACCTGCTGAACCCCTCAGTGAAATGCAGGGCGGTGGCCGTACCCCCGGTCTGCAGGCTGCAGCGTCTGCAGGCGGGTTTTAAGGAGATCCAGAGGCTGGAACAGGAGGGCAGAGCAGGTGCCACTGATGGAGCCGCACAGGAAGGCCTTGATCACCGGATGTACCTGCGTGACAAGAGAATGTGTCAGGGGCCCGCCCAGCACACGCACGCCCCTCTCCACACCTGCACCAGTGCCTTCCTCTAGAAGGATCCTTCAGACGCTCACCTGCTGGCGCCTCCTATTCATGTCTCAGAGAAGGGAAAAGTATAAGTGGACGTTAACACGGGAATGTCGTTGAGGACAGAGTCCCATGGAGCGACATGTCTATTTTCATGCCACACACCACAATTCTCTATTTGTCCTGACTTGAAATGCTACTGATCATCCTCTTTATTCATGGAAAAGCAGAGTCAGTTGAGCACAGAGTCTTAACTGTAAACTACTGTCTCTGGGCTCCGTTGGCTATAGGGTCTGTAGATACTTATAGAATAAGTCAAAGCAAATGAAACCTTAAGTTCAGCCACAGCATAAGAGAAGTGCCTCTTCTGGGCAATCTATGAATCTCCTTAGTTTACAAATCTCCCCTTCTACACCCGCCCGCCTGTCTGGAACCTAAGCAGACCACGGATGGCTGCACAAACCAGGAGTCACTCCCGGACTTACTGTCCCTCCCTCACCCCAGCACAGTCGCATACACTGGCTTATCTCCGGGGACCAGCTGGAGGGGTTGGACTCCTTCAAAGATGCCTTCATGTATCTCCCTCAAGCACACCAGGGCAGCACTGGTGACACTGTGACAACAGTGTCCTCTTTCCAGGCCCCCAGAACCCAGTGGGACCACAAATGATAGTGAAAAGGCACATGTGTGTGTGTGTGTGTGTGTGTGTGTGTGTGTTACTGGGGATGGAACCCAGGGCATTCTACCTCCAAGCTACACCTCCAGCCCTATTTTATTCTTTTATTTTTGAAACAGGGTCTCACTAAGTTGCGGAGGGCCTCACTAAGTAGGTGAGGCTGTCCCTGAACCTGCGATCCTCCTGTCTCAGCCTCCCAAGTACTGGGATTACAAGCGTGCGCCACCACGCCCAACTGAAAAGGCTCTTTTAAAAAAGTTGTTCTCTGAAGAATACCCTTGGCAAATTCCATCTAAAAAGGTCTTCTCTTCCCTCATTAAGGGGCATTTGTACTATATATTTATTTTTTTAATAAATGACATACTGAGCCGGGCGTGGTGGCGCATGCTTGTAATCCTAGTACTTTGGGAGATGGAGACCGGAGGATCCGGGTTCGCGGCCAGCCTCAGCTCCCACACGCGTGCACGCACGCACTCTCTCTCTCTCTCTCTCTCTCCCTGTCTCTCTCTCTCTCTCTACTTAGTGAGGCCCTCTGCAACTTCATGAGACCCGGTTTCAAAATAAAGTATAAAAAAATAGGGCCGGGGGCGTAGTGTGGAGGTAGAACGCCCCTGCGTTCAATCCCCGGTACCGCAAAAATAAATAAATAAATAAATAAATAAATAAATAAATAAATAAATGACATACTGTAGCACTAAGGTATTAAGATAAATACAGGATTTCCTGTTCGACACATCATACACTGACCTGCAGCCCTGAAGCGTCTGTCATCTGTAGTACTTGTTTCACAGAGACGAGGGATCATCCCAAGTCCCATCACGAGCAAATTATAACTGCAGTTACCTACAAGACTGTTGGGGAAGTCCAGAGAAGTTCAGATAATTAAATACTGGAGCCCACAGCCATGTTCCAATGGCCAGAGGTATCAGCGGGTGGTCTGGTTGTCAGTAGGTAAACCGAGCGGAGTGTACACTTGGGTGGGTCTGTTTGAGCCAACCCCCTCTTCCCCAGAGACACCCTGCTCTTCGCTAGCCAACATCCCCAGGAGTCCACGCTTCTCACCCGAGCCTCCTCCGCATCCGTGAGGCCCGCTTCCGCACACACGGGGCCTCTGCCTCCCGCTGGTCTCTCCCCTCGGCACGGGAGCATGCTGCCAAGCCTGTTTTCCAGCCCGAGGCTATGCCATCTCCACTCCTCTCTGCCAGCCGCGCCCCAGTCCCCCAGCTTGCCATCCAGCTAAACGTCGTCCACTGTGGTGGCTCTGAGGGCCCAGCAGGACCTGTGTACCCCAGAACGCCTCCCACCCCGGCCTTATCGTGCTTGGACTCCCGGTGCCTCTGACCAGGATGGCTGCCTCTCCCCTCAGTTTAGGTTTCTCTCTCCTCCTCCTCCTCTTTCTGGCTGCCCTTTCCAGGTCTCCTGTTCCTTGCCTGCCCCTCTTATCTCCTCTGTCTGCAGCCATATCAGGACAGCCTCACCCACACCAGGAACGCCTACACCTCTGGCCCAGTCTCCCCCATCCCAACACCTCCTCCTCCCTCCCATGGGAGCCTCAAACTCAACAGGTCCAAAATGGGAACTTGGTCAGCACTTCTACACACGTTTGCTGTTCTCCAATCCACACCCAGAGGCCCCCGCACCAGGCTGGAAACTGGGAGATGTGCAAGACTCACTCTGCAGCTCCGTAACCACGTCCTGCTGACTGACCCCTCTGGCTTCCCAGTCTGGCTCCTGCCAACCTACATAACAGAGAAAGACTAAAGAACAGCAGTTTGTGGGTACTGTGCCCCACACCTGTAATCTCAGCTACTCGGAGGGCTGAGGCAGGAGGGTCACAAGTTGGGGGCAAGCCTTGGCAACTTAGCAAGCCCCTGTCTTGAAATAAATAAAAAGGGCTGGGGATCTAGTTCAGTGGTAGAGTACTTGCGTAGTATGCGTGAGGCCCTGGGTTCAATTCTCAGAATTGCAAAATGAAAAAAAAGGAGTGAGTGTATTCAGGAATGAGTAGCGGATCGGCAAATCTGAGGTGTGCGTGTTATGACAGATCAGAGGTGTATCCGTGGAGGTTAGTGCCAGGGGAAGCTTCTAAAAGCAAAAGGACATCCACCACATGAGCTGTTTTATTTTTTATTTATTTAATTATGTATTTATGTATGTATTTATTTATTTATTTATTTGTGGTACTGGGGATTGAACCCAGGGGCATTCTACCTCCAAGCTACACCCCAACCCTATTTTATTTTTATTTTGAAACAGGGTCTCGCTAAGTTGATGAAGGACTCACTACTTGCTGAGGCTGTCCTGGAACCTGCGATCCTCCTGTCTCAGCCTCCCAAGTACCAGGATTACAGGTGTGTGCCACCTCACCCAGCCTGGCCCTTCTCCAAGTGAAGGCACTCCTCTTCTTCCCCTGAGCCAGGCTTCCACAGCCCTCAGCCTCTGTGTGGCTTCAGTTCTCACCCTTCTCTGCAGAGCCGCACAGCCATGTGCTCAGATGGCTCACAGGCACTTCAGACATCTCCACACTGAACTCCTCATCACTCTCGCTCTCAACCTGCTGCTCCCCCAGGGCGCCAGAGCCCCGAGAATGCCAGGCCACCGATCCCTCCAGCTTCCCAAGCAGAACCCTGGCGCAGCCCGACATGGCCTCTCCACACCAGCTCATCTCAAATCCACCTCCTTCTCCATCCTGGCTCAGGGTCTCACACTCCTGGCCTGAGTGACTGCTACCACCTCTTCACCTCATCTCTTCGACACTTCTAATCCCTCTCTACCCTGTAGCAAGTCATCTTTCAAGATTGCAAATCTGACACCACTTGTAGGTGCAAAATTTTTCAATGTTTTGTAAAATTTTAAGTTACCTCCGGGCGTGGTGGTGCACGCTTGTAATCCCAGTACTTGGGAGGCGGAAACCGGAGGATCCGGGTTCACGGCCAGCCTTAGCTACTTAGTGAGGCCCTCCACAACTTCGTGAGACCCGGCTTCAAAATAAAGGATAAAAAATAGGGCTGGGGGTGTAGCTCGGAGGTAGAACCCCTCTGGGTTCAATCCCTGGTACCGCAAAAAAAAAAATTTTTTAAGTTACCATCTTAAAAAATAAAAAGTTGTGAAAATATAAGTAGTGATAAATGTATTAGAAACTATAAAGTATCACATAAATTTGTCATTAGTACTCATTACATCAAAAATACATATTTTTTTTGGTGCTGGGCACCCTAGTGCCCACCTCATGCTGGAGAGGGGCATTCTACCTCCAAGCTACACTCCCAGCCCTACTTTATTTTTTTTTTTTTTTGAAACGGAGTCTCACTAGGTTGATGAAAGTCTCACTACTTGCCAAGGCTGTCCTCGAATCTGCAATCTTCCTATCCCAGCCTCCTAAGTACTGGGATTACAAGCGTACGTTATCACACCCAACCAAAAAATATTTTAAATTTTAAAAAACCAATACTCTTGCCAGGTGTGGTGGTGCATGCCTGGAATCCCAGTACTTGGAAGGCTGAGACAGGAGGATTGCAGTTTCAACATCAGCCTCAACACTTTAGCAAGACCCTCAGCAACTTAGTAAGTTGCTGTTTCAAAATTAAAAATAAAACAGGGCTGAGGGGGTAGCTCAGAAGTAGAATGTCCCTGGGTTCAATCCCCAGTACAAAAAAAAAAAAAATCAATACTCTTTGTTCTATATTCCTCTCGGGTTAAAGTCCAAACTGCCGGCTGCCAGGCCTTTATGAATCACGCAGCTCTTCTTTCTGGCGTGGGCTCTCACCCCTCCTCCAGTGCAACTTCTCCACCATGATGGAGGGCTCTTGCCTTCCTCTTACCTCTGAAAAGAGAGCCATTATCTCTCCTCCCTAGCTCCTCTATTGCTCCCAAGTACCCTGTGTCCAGGTTCAGTGCCCTTCCTTGGGACTTCTGCAGCAGCACCTGTGCCCAATCTCCCATATGTATCTATCAACACAGAGCAGAGGCCAAATATATACCAGAGGTATAAATGAACCTCTAATAGGTGAAGCAAAAGCAAAAAAGAAAGCAATTGAATGGTACTAAGATGTTATCAATGGAAGATAGCACATCCTTTGAAAGCAGACTTAACTTTACCTCCCACCCCAAGCTGGAGACCAAACCTTGGGCCTTGAATGCTAAATATGTGCTTTATCACTGAGCTACCCCTCCAGCCCTCCAGAATAGATTTTTTAAAATGTGGCTCAGTTATTAAAGGTAAATAAGATGAATAATCCATCTTTTTAGGTGGGAGAGGAGTAGGGGGAAAAAAATCAGAAAATAAGCCAGGAATGGTGGCACACACCTGTAATCCCTGTTCTTAAGGGGCTGAGGCAGGATGGTCGAGGGTTCGAGGCCAGCCTCAGCAATTTAGTGAGACTCTGTTTCAAAATAAAAGAGCTAGGGGTGTAGCTGGAAGGTAGAATGCCCCTGAGTACAACCCCTAGTAGCAATAACAATAATGATCCTTTTCAAACTGGTTCCACAAACAATTCCTATTTTCCTCAAAAAGAAAAATAGATTCTAAATCCAATTCAGATCTGGAAACAAAGGCTGGAAGACCGGAAAGAAAAAAAAATATAAGTAGGTTTTCAAAGAAACGAAAGTAAAGACTTACAATTTTTTAAGTCCCTACGCATCCCATCTACCCCGGCCCCGCCCCCAGAGCAGGCCGCACCCCCGCCTCCACCTATCACCATCAAGTTTTCAGCCACACCGCCCTCTGGCCCCACCCCTCTCCTGCCTCCACCAATGGCGGCCAGGCGGCTCGCCCGCGGCAGCCAATCGGGAGCGCGGGGGCGTGGCTTCGTGGTGGGCACCCACCCAGAGCAGCCGCGGCGCCGGCCCGCTGGTTTCCCGGGGCAACCTGGGGCCAACTCGCTGGGCACCAACGGATCCTTAGGCTGGGCGCATCCCCGGCCTTGCGACGGTCCCCAGCGCTGTCACTCCAAGCGTGGCGCTCGGAGCAATGTCCCCGCAATCCCGCCGCGCCTCCCCGTCCCACCCCGCGTCCACCCCGAGCCGAACTCCCTCTCCCGCCATGTCGCCACCCCATGCACCGGCGCACCCCCGCAGCCCCTCACCATGAGCGTCTCCACCGTGTCCCCCACATCCTGCGGCGGCAGCAGCGCCGGGCGCGCCTTCTGGATCATTGGCGAGCAGGCCGCGGGGCCGGCGCGGCCACTGCGGGGACAGAGCGAGGCGACGGGCCGGCCCGGGGACCGAGGCGCCCAGCACCCAGCGCCCCTCGACGCTGCGCGGGAACGCCGCCGCCCTTCACGCGCTGCGCAGGCTCGGCGGCTCGGCCCTCCTGCCCATCCCGCCCCGCCGCGGGCTTCCGAGCCGCAGGGACGCGGGTCCGCGAGCGCGGGGACCGGAAAGCCGGAGGAACCAGATGGACCGGCGGGATTCCGCTTCCGGGTGGGTCGCGCGGCTGCAGGGCGTGTTTAGTTCCACCTGGTGGAGGCGCGCAGAACTGCAGGGTCGACGGCCAACTGTGACCATTGAGCCCTGGAAACTGGCTGGTGTGCCTGAATAACTGGACTTTTCATTGTAATTCTAGTTCGTTTATATGAAGAACTGAAGCAGTGTGTAATGTTTCCCCGGCAAGAACGACTTTATTGTTTTTACAGGACCACATTTCCCTTTAAACACTGAAGTTTTGGGGTGTGTGTGTGTGTGTGTGTGTGTGTGTTACTGGGGATGGAACGCAGGGGCTTTCTACCTCCAGGCTACACTCCCAGACCTATTTTATTTCTTATTTGGAAACAGGGTCTTGCTAAGTTGCGGAGGGCCTCACTAAGTTGCTGAGGCTGGCTTTGAACCTGTGGTCCTCCTGTCTCAGCCTCCCAAGTACTAGGATTACTGTTCTTTATACAGGAAACAGATGAGAAAAGCAGCTGATATTTAGAAAGATGGCTCCATTCCTGCACGGCTGAGACACAGAACAGGCTAGGACAGGAGCCCTCTCTCCCCAGTGGGGATTAGGTAGGCAAACCTACTGGGTGATTTAATTCTTTGCTGCCGCTTGTTATAAGCTGCAAGTCTCGTTTTTTCTTTCTTTCTTTCTTTCTTTCTTTCTTTCTTTCTTTCTTTCTTTTTTTTTTTTTTTTTTGCGGGCAATGTGGATAACTGCACAGAAACCTCTTCTTAAAGGAAGACCTGATCTTTCCAACGGTTGAGACATCATGGGTTGGTGTACTCAGAGGCTGCTCAGGGGAAAGCCTGGGTCCACTACCTCACCTCGCAAGTCGTTGCTTGGCTCTGGGCTCAGGAGAAACGAGCTGACTTCAAGGGGTTGCAGCTATCAGCTTCCCTCCTCCCGGTCTTTCCACCATGCTCGCTCAGCACCCTGGAGCCCAGAGTCCCTTCCCTTCTTTATATATCTTTGTACAAAGATATCTGAACGATTGTCTGAAAGCAAAATGATCCATCAGCAAATGACTGTGTGAGAATATAATTGTATCTTTTCTGTCAAAGGAGGTAGTTTCACTTAAACGGCCATTTTGTAACCAGGTAGGGACTTACATTCCTTCCCCAAATTAACATCTCTTGAGAGATTACAGGTGTTGACCCTCCCCCATCTTCCCCTGTAGCTGACCAGGAAGACTGTGAAGCTGCAACTTCCACCAATAGAAGTTCAGCGCAGAAGGAGCCTTGCGTTAGGGATATAAGACCCACTGGGTTCTTCGTGAAGCGTGCTCTCTCTCATATCTGGGAGCACCCTTTTTGCAAAAAAGTAAAATCGCTTTGCCAAGCAATTTTCGAACACGTGCCGTTTCTTTAGACGCCGTAAAAAGTTGTTTCTAACAGAACTATTGGTTCAGGCCCCACTATTGTTCTGACAGGCCCCACCAAGCGATGGTTTCTGTGGGAACATCTCTGAGAAACAGAAACTTCGGCCTAGCCTAGTTCCTTCAGAAGCACAGCCTGTCATGGCTATTCTTCGGCCTCACAGTTTTAGAAGGCCAACCCAGACCAGGCCATTAAAGGAAAGGAAAATTACAGGACAGGATGGCCCAGGAATACAGATACTAACCCCAACCCAGACCAGGCCATTAAAGGAAAGGAAAATTACAGGACAGGATGGCCCAGGAATACAGATACTAAAGTCCCAAGTCCAAGAAGTCATTTTTTACTTTTCAGGGAAAATAGGTTGATAAAAAAGTTAATGTGACAAACCAGATTAACAAAATAATTGAGGTAAACTATAGGACCACTTTAATAGTTAAGAAAAAGGCATTTGATAAAATTTTAATTTATTTATGACACAGACACTCAGAAAACTAAGAATAGAAGCTAACTCCTTCAATCTGTTAAGATTATGGGGTTTATTTATTTATTTATTTATTTATCTTTTGCAGCACAGGGGATTAAACCCAGGAGGCGTTTTACTACTGAGATATACCCCCAGCCCTTTATAAAAATGTTTGTTTATTTATTTATTCATTCATTCATTCATTCATTTACTTATTTGGAACTGAAGGTGAACCCAAAGTCATTCTACCTCCAAGCTGTACCTCAGCCCTATTTTATTTTGAAACAGGGTCTCACTAAGTTACTGAGACTGACTGGCCTCGAACCTGCATCCTCCTGTCTCAGCCTCCCAAGTACTGGGATCACAGGCATGTGCCACCGTGCCCGGCTCCTTTTTTTTGTGTGTGTGTGTGTGGTACTGGGGATTGAACCCAGGGGCATTCTACCTCCGGGCTACACCCCCAGCCCTATTTTTTGTTCTTTATTTTGAAACAGGGTCTCACTAAGTTGCAGAGGGCCTCACTAAGTAGCTGAGGCTGGCTGTGAACCCGGATCCTCCAGTCTCAGCCTCCCAAGTACTGGGATTTCAAGCATACGCCACCATGCCCAGTGTGCCTGGCTCCTTTTTTAAAATTTTATTTTGAGATAGGATCTGGCAAAGTTGCCAAGGCTGGCCTTGAACTTGCAATCCTCATGCCTCAGCCTCCTGAGTAGCTGGGATTACAGGTGTGCACCAGCGCACCCAGCTAAGACGATGTTTTTAAAATCTCCCCTACTGCTAGCATTATACTTCACAGTTGAAAATATAGAATATTCCCAGAAAATAGTAACAACATTTTTACAAGCTGAGATAAATTTGCAAGAGTAGGAATTCATTCAATATCAAAAAATAAGTCTTGTGTCTTTAAGCAAAGTTCTAAGAGTCCGCCCTCATGCAGTCTCGAAGTCCCATAGAAGTCATTTTCATCCTTTATTTTTTGCGGTACTGGGGCTTGAGCCCAGGGGCATTCTACCTCCGAGCTACACCCCCAGCCCTATTTTTATGTTTAGTTTGCAACAGGGTCTCGCTAGGTCGATGAGAGTCTCACTGCTTGCTGGGTCTGTCCTTGAACCTGTGATCCTCCTGTCTCAGCCTCCCAAGTACTAGGATTACAAGAATGCACCACCACGCCCGGCCATTCCCATCCTTTAAAGAGGAGTGACGAAGGTCGAGGCCCTTGGAGGTCCCCTCCTCACAAGATGTAGTCTACGCTGGAGCAACGGGAGGAACGCTGGTGGAGAGAAGATGACCGTTCCCACCCCTCCCTGGATATCTTTCTTCCCATGTAGGAGAAGATGTGGCCAAAGCTCTTCCAAAAGAGTTCCGAGAGGTATTTCTTGAACTTCTCGCCCATGAAGGCGTAGATGACCGGGTTCACGCAGCAGTGCATGAACGAGATGGTCTCCGTGACGTGCGTGGCATAAATCAGCCGTTGGCTGAGGACGCAGCCATCCAGAACATGCAGGTCGTGCAGGGACGTGAGGAAGAGGACCAGGTTGAAGGGCACCCAGAAGACCAGAGACGCCACCACCACGATCAGCACCAGCTTGATGGCCTTGGTCCTGTTGTGGTTCAGCCCGGACTTCAGCTGGTACAGGATCCTGACGTAGCAGAACATCAGGATGCTGAAGGGGACCAGCAGGCCCAGGATGTTGATTTCCAAATGCATGAAGATCTTCCATTTCACAGCCTGGTGGTGGTAGAACGGGTAACACTGCAGAACGCCATCTTCAGCGGCCACTTGGTAAAACACCAGCAACGGGCTGGTGGCCGCGAAGGCGACGAGCCACGCGGCCAGGCTCAGGACTGCGCCCACTCTGGGAGTCCTCACTTTGATGGCGTACACGGCGTGGACTATAGCCAGGTACCTGTCCATGCTCATGAGGGTGACGAAGAACATGCTGCTGAAGAAACCCATGTAGTAAAAGCCGGAGACCATTTTGCACAGCACCGCTCCGAACACCCACTGGTCCAGCTGGTAGTGGGCCAGGAAGGGGAAGGAGAAGACAAATAGGAGGTCAGACAGGGCCAGGTGCAAGAGGTAGATGTCCGTGATGCTCCTCAGCTTCTTGCAGGCCACCAGGACCAGGATGACCAGGCTGTTTCCCAGAAGCCCAAATACAAACAGGAGGCAGTAAATGGCGGCCAGGAGCATCTGGCTGTCTCGGTGGTTAAGTTCCCCATCGCAGGGGCTGGAGAACGCATCAGGGTAGTAGTAGTTGGTCGCTGCTGTCACACTGGGCTCCAGGGTGTAATCCATCAAGGCGGGGTGGGGAGGCCTGGGAGGAGAGACACATAAGAGAGATTCGGTCTTTTAAAATATTTTTGTTTAAAAATTTTTTTTGTTTGTTTAAAGCTGGGCGTGGTGGTGCATGCCTGTAATCCTAGTGCTTGGGAGGCTATGACAGGAGGATCACAGGTAGGACAGCCTCAGCAATGTAGTGAGACTCTCAGCAACCTAGTGAGACCCTGTTTCAAAACAAGAAGAAAATGAGAAAATTGCTTTAAAATCACCCTTCTTTCCTTCCTTCTTTCCTTCCTTCCTTCCTTCCTTTCTTCCTTCCTTTCTTCCTTCCTTCCTTCCTTCCTTCCTTCCTTCCTCTTTCCTCTCCTTCCCCCTGTACTGTTACATGCTTATATGCACCAATAAATGATATATAGTATTATTTTGTGTTTACTTGTAATTTACATAAGTGATATAATGTTTCTCATTTTGTATTTTACTTGTTGTGTTAGAGATACATCTTCATAACATTCATAGATTTAGTTCTTACTTGTCATCGCTTTCCCAAGCACCAGAAATAACATTTTAAAAATACAATAGGAAAAAAAATAATCCCGGTTATACTAAAAATGAATCTTCCCACCATTTTAGTGAGACCAAAAGTTCTAGGTTCACTAGAAATAAACCAAATACAATCTTCAATTCATCCATGTAAGAACAAAACCAAACCACGGGTCCTGGGAGCAGAGCTCAGTGGTAGAGCTCATGCGTAGCACGCACAGGGCCCTGGGGTCAATCCCCAGCCCCCAAATAAGTAAAACTTCATCAAAAGGCATAAAAGAAGACACATGGAGCCCAAGTGACAAAGAGAAGGTAATATATTCCATACATAAGGACTAATCGCAGATGCTTAAAGACACAAGGGTCTCTCCTCTTTTTCACTCTTGTGAGCGTGAGCATTGACGCCCCCGTGTCATGCAGAGAGAAGGGCGTGGCTTGCTCCTCTCAGTTAGAGCCAGGGGCAGCCACCAGGGGCTCTGAGGACAGGCCAAGATTTTAAAAAGTCATCTCTAAAATGTTGGCCTTTAAGCCGGGTGTGATGGCGCACACTTGTAATCCCAGTACTTGGGAGGCTGAGACAGGAGGAACGCAGGTTTAAGGACTGCCTCGACCAAGCAGTGAGACTTTCATCAACCTAGTGAGACCCTGTTTCAAAATAAAAATAAAATAGGGCTGGGGGTGTAGCTCGGAGGTAGAATGCCCCTGAGTTCAATCCCCAGTGCCACATACACACACAAAACAAAACAAAACAAAACAAAAAACAAATAAAATAAAATGCCTGGTGTGGTGGCGCACGCTTGTAAATCCCAGTACTTGGGAGGCTGAGAAAGGAGGATCCAGGTTCACGGCCAGCCTCAGCTACTTAGTGAGGCCCTCCACAACTTAGTGAGACCCTGTTTCAAAATAAAGAATAAAAAAGCCAGGCGTGGTGGCGCACACTTGTAATCCCAGTACTTTGGGAGGCGGAGACCGGAGGATCAGGGTTCGCGGCCAGCCTCAGCTCTCGCTCTCTCTCTCTCTCTCTCTCTCTCTCCTTAGTGAGGCCCTCCGCAACTTCGTGAGACCTGGTTTCAAAATAAAGCATAAAAAATAGGGCCGGGGGCGTAGCGTGGAGGTACCGCAAAAAAAAAAAAAAAATAGGACTGGGGGTGTAGCCCAGAGGTAGACTGCCCCTGGGTTCAATCCCCAGTACCGCCAAAATTAATTAATTAATTAATTAATTAAATTAAATGCTGGTCTTCTGCTTGCCTCTCCCTGAGGATCTAGAGTACCCCTGCCCACCGTTCCCTTCTCCCCGAGGGTACCGATCAACACATACCTTAACAGAGCCCTTGCTCTGGAGGTTTCTGAGCTGTTGGTGGTTTCTCAGCTCTCCTGTGTCTACACAGTGAACAGCTTTCATGTGGGACCAGAAACCACTTGCCACACCACCATACCAGGCTCTGCCGCCCCATGTGACTCGCCCTAGTTGCATGAGCAATTCAGATAACACTCAGTAGTCATATCAATTATTATTATTATTTTTTTTGTGGTACCGGGGATTGAACCCAGGGGCGTTCTACCTCCGCGCTACACCCCCGGCCCTATTTTTTTTTTATGCTTTATTTTGAAACCGGGTCTCACGAAGTTGCGGAGGGCCTCACTAGGTAGAGAGAGAGAGAGAGAGAGAGAGAGCGAGCTGAGGCTGGCCGGGAACCCGGATCCTCCAGTCTCCACCTCCCAAAGTACTGGGATTACAAGCGTGCGCCACCACGCCCGTCTTATTTATTTATTTATTTATTTTTGGTACTGGGGATTGAACCCAAGGGCATTCTACTTCCAAGCTACACCCCAGCCCTATTTTTTCCCCTTTGGAAACAGGATTTCGCTAAGTTACTGAGGGCCTTGTTAAGTTGCTGAGGCTGTCCTCTAACCTGTGATCCTCCTGTCTCAGCCTCCCTATTACAGGGATTACAGGCATGTGCCACCATACCCAGCTAGTAATAACAATGATTAATACTCGTTGTTAGGTATAACTGAGGTCATATCATTATTTGGTATGCAGCAACGTTTTGGTAAAGACTCACTTTAAAAGAGGTTTTGCCAGATGAGAGGGCAGGGAAGTCCTGTTGTGACTGAACGCACGCTCTGGAGGGTCCGCGACGAGCCCCTCAGGGCGGAGATGTGTGAGAGCGATGGAGTCCAGGAGCTGTGAAGATGGCGAGCGTCACTGCTATGGGATTTGGGGATGTGGTCAGACTCATCATTAGACTCCCATTCTTAGTTAGAGTACTTGGGGAAAAAAAAGAAGCCAGTGTGAAGGGCAGAGCACGTAACGGGCCTTGGTCAACAGGAGCTCTCTTAGCCTCACTTGCTTGTTTTAATGTTGAAATAGGGTCTCTCTAAGTTGCTGAGGGTCTCGCTAAGTTGCTGAGGCTGGCTGTGAACCTGCGATCCTCCTGTCTCAGCCTCCCAAGTACTGGGATTACAGGTGTGTGCCACCACACCTGGCTCATATCATTTATAATAGAAAGTATTTAGAAAGCACTTAATAGCAGCGAAGAAGAAGAGGAGGAGGAGGAGGAAGAAGACAACAACTGCTTAATTCTAGTCTGGTACCAGCACAATCACCAGAAGATTACAATTTTGGATTTATGTATGTATGTATTTATTTATTATTTATTTATTTTTGTGGTACTGGGGATTGAAGCCATGGACATTCTACCTCCGAGTTACACCCCCAGCCCTATTTTTTATTTTTATTTTGAAACAGGGTCTCCCTAGGTTGATGAGAGTCTCACTATTTGCTGAAGCTGTCCTCGAACCTGCGATTCTCCTGTCTCAGCCTCCCAAGTACTGGGATTACAGACGTGCGCCACCACGCCCGGCACAATTTTGGATATCAAAAAGCAAAACCAGCTCATTTTGTTTGCATTTAGCTGGACCTGTTGCCTCACCTAGCTTAATCGTTTGTGTTTTCCTCCATCCCGTGACAGCCATGGACTTTTCAGGGATAGAATTTGAACTGAGAGAAACACAAGGTTGTGTCTGCTGTTTGAGGTCAGTGCAGTGGGGTAACGGCCACCAGCACAGGCTTGGATGTCAAGGTCAAGGAGGTAAGTGGGCCTGCCACGGGAAACACAATCATTCCGTGGGGAGTCCTGAGGAGTTCCCCGGTTTGGGAAAGGGAAACTCACCTCGGGGCCCTCAGAGTCCTTGGCTTCTGTGGCGAAAAGAATTTCAACTTAAGTCAGTCAGGGACAAAGACAGAGGTTTAATTCAAGAAAAGTGGAGATACACGTTCAGGGGAAAACGCGGGCCTGGGGGGGGGGTGGCTAGGGGCACGTGGCAACATGGGATGGTGTCTCCTTCCTTGGAATTTTCAGGCTGACACAAGGTGAAAATTCCTTGGGATAAGAATCCCAGGGAGCTGAGGTGTGAAGTCAGAGTACAGGGCAAAAAGGTGTGACTGCCTCTGGGATCTTCCTCCCAGGAAACTGAGGCGAGAAGATGGGGTGTGGGGCTCTGACAAAAGGTAAAATTTTCTCTTTGGGGATCTAATCATCTCAGGAATTTCAGGTATGAAGCTAAGCCATTATGATTCTAAGTGTGGGCCTGACTTTCGTCTAAGAACAAACGAGCTCTCTAAAATGAAACTAAGGATTATGAAGTTCTTTTAGATTTTAAAACTATATTTGCCTTTCCTTCCCAATTTGTCTCCTTTTTACCTAATATTTTATTTCTCCTATCCTACCTCAGGCCTGAAAACAACAGACCCACTGGGCCAACGTACCACACAGGTCTGCAGGCCCAGACACCGTAAAGATAGCAAGGGCCTTATGCCTTGCTCTTCGAGATAATAGACAGCTGTCCTGGCTACAGCTAGTGCCTCTGTTTCCCTCCTATCCTTTGTGACCCGGCCTCAGTATGAGAAAGGCAAACTCCATGTGTTACATCAAAGTGCCCATAGTACATAGACAACCGAAACAGCCCAATACAACAGGGGTAAAAACAAGGTAGATTAGTGACCTCTGCACTTAGTAAGTGCACTTAGTAGACCAGAAGGCACCACCTGCCTAAGGAATAACTTATGCCTACGAAGTTACTAGCTCATTGCTTGGTAACGCTAATAAAAACATATAATATAGCCGGGCGTGGTGGCGCACGCTTGTAATCCCAGTACTTTGGGAGGTGGAGACCGGAGGATCCGGGTTCGCGGCCAGCCTCAGCGCGCATGCGCGTGCGATCAATCTCTCTCTCTCCTCTCTCCTCTCTCTCTCTCTCTCTCTCTCTCTACCTAGCGAGGCCCCCCGCAACTTCGTGAGACCTGGTTTCAAAAATAAAGCATAGAAAAAATAGGGCCGGGGGCGTGGCGCGGAGGTAGAACG
>PVJS01040944.1:0-18174 GCA_004027185.1 Glis glis
AATCCCAGTACTTGGGAGGCGGAGACCGGAGGATCCAGGTTCGCGGCCAGCCTCAGAGACTTAGTGAGGCGCTCCGCAACTTCGTAAGACCCGGTTTCAAAATAAAGGGTAAAAAATAGGGCCAGGGGTGTAGCTCGGAGGTAGAATGCCCCTGGGTTCAATCCCTGGTACCGCAAAAAAAAAAAAAGAAAAATTGATAGTGGATGTTTGACTCCATTATCCATTTTATTGTCACCAACACTATCATCTGCCAATAATTACAGTACCCACAAGACTAGAATCCTTAAATGTAGAATTAGTAGTGTGGCTGAAGGCAGCTGTATTCTGAGACTGTATTTACCATGTATTAAATGGGCTGGGCAAAAAAAAGTTCAGCCAATATTTACTTCTATATTTCAATCATCTGGATATTTGATGATATAAAACCTCTAGTGCTGACTTAATTTTCCAGGTGATATTTCCAGTGTCCTCTTGTAGGAACCTCTTAAATGTTATGATAAGGTTAGTCCAGTGGATCTCAAAGTGTGGTGTGGTGCTTGGACCAGCAGCATAAACACCTTGTTAGAAATGCAAATCCTTGCTCTTATAATCCCTCCTTCACCACACACCTATTGACTCAAGAACTGTGGGCCTCGGCCCAGCAATCTGTATCTTAATAAGCCCTCCAAGTGATTTTGATGTCTCCAAAGCTTGATAACTGCTGGCTTAGGATAACAAGGGTTTAAAGCAAGTCCTCCATAGTACCTGTTTTTCTAGTATGCAGAATAGAAAATATGACATCATTTGTGTTCATTGCACGTGGTCAATACAACAATGGTAAATCATCATGTCAATATTACTTGTAAATGAAGTATTTTATGCCTGAAATATGCTTGGATATAGGTTAAGCATCCATAATCCAAAAACCCCAAATTTGAAATGCTCCCAAATCTACAACTTTTTGAACCAACCTGATGCCACAAGTGGAAAATTCCATACCTCACCTGATGTAATGTGTCACAGTCAAAATGCAGGTACACTAAAATGATTGTATAAAATTGCCTTCAGTTTATGTGTACAAAACATATATAAAACATAAATGAATTTCATGTTTAAAGTTGGGTCCCATCCCCAAGATACCTCATTATGTACATGCAAATATTCCAAAATTTAAAAAAAAATCTGAATCCCTAATTACTTTGGTTCCAAGTATTTTGGATAAGGGCTCCTCAACCTGCATACTAAGATACCATCATTGGGAGTCAGTAGGTCTCCCAATTCAATTACTATCAATTATTTTTTCTGTCGATGAAGATGGATTTATTCTAATCAAGACTCTTTTATCTAGTCCTTTTGAAGTCATCAGTATCAGTAGCTATAGTCACAGAGTGTGGTCAAGAATTAGAAATGTCTTGGTGTGAGAATAACTATGTAGTACCTGGGTCATTTCCACAACCTAGTTTTATATTTCCTATATTCTAATCAACCAAAAAAGTTAGTTGAGAAGTTATATTTTCCCAGTATCTATTGTGTTCTAGACATTAATATAATTGCATAAGAGATAGAGTCTATTTTTTCTTAAGTCTTTTTCCAGGTATAATTAAGGATAAATTTATATCTTTGCAATGTTTCCTTCCAATATTATATTTAGTATTCATACTTATTGCATTTATACTGTGGGAGACTTAACAGACACTAGAGATACATAGAAGTCACTCCTTTAATCAAGTATTTATTTTTACATAAATTCTTATCAGCTTAAAATTTCCCTATAATAACTCAGAAGTGCGCACACTTTGCAGCCACCCCTTTTAAAGAAGAAAAAGCATTGATCGAGGAATAATAATGAAATTCCTCCTACCTTCCATGAGTAAGATGAAAAAGTCCTTTAAGATCATGATGGTGCTGGCCAAAACCAGGATGGAAAAGACAAATGTGCAGATTGGGTCAGCTATTTTGTAGTCTGGCTAGAAAATACAGCAACTTTAGTTAATGGAATTCATATATCTCATCAAAATAATAAAATAAGTAAGCTTCCCTGTTTCTTTCCCTCTCTGTCAACCATTTACCCTCCTGATACTTGACATCCAACTCAAAGTCAAGACATTCTTCCCAAAGACTCAATCCTTCCTTTTAGCTTCAAATTACCAGTGACCAAGGAATGGAGACTTATAAAACATGCTCTCCCTATAATTTAAGAACTAAAGTGAAAAATATTCTTAAGTATTATCTTGAGAAGCCTGATTTAAGCTTTACAAAAAAAAATTCAATGCGGAAAGATACCCACACTGCTCAGTGACTTTTCAGCCTTAAGCATGATGAGGAGAAGAAAGGATATCATTTACTGAGAGGATGCATGTGTCCAAAGTCCAACTGGCCCCTGGTCTTGGCGGACTGAGATTAGTTTATTTCTTTCCCTCTCCAGCATGACACATCCTAGAGGCAAGAATCTCTGATACAGTCCTAAGGGTGTAGCCAAGGTGCCTTCTGGTTCTCTCTCCATTGGAACCCTTGGCTCCAGGGTGAAACACCTGCTATTCTGCCCTTGATGAAACTCAATGCCACAGGAAAGTCTATGCCTTCCTCCCTCTAAGAAACTCAGCACCAACCTAACCTTTGTAAGGGGCTCTCTCAAATTCTGCCAACCCTTACAGTTGAATTCAGATATCTCTATAATTTTTAATTACATGTTTTCACATCTTAGGAAAAATTGCAAAGAGTCCAGCAAATTGGACAGTCATGATAGGAACAGAGACAGAGCTAAATGCTATTCTTCTCCTTTGTCCCCCATCCCAACCAACTCTTTTCTTTCTTGGTATTACCAGATAGAAATCTATAGCAAACATTTATTTATTTAAAGCCAGAGGCCCATATTCATTCCTGCTTTGTGTGAGAACCTTGCTTTGGGTGGAAATGAGCTTCTCCTGCATTGTGAGTAATACTGGTAGGACAGTGAATCAGGTGCTCTATCTGCCTCCAACCAGGTAGCAGGTAGAGGGCCCAAGCTAGGTCAATGGACTCCCCTTCCCAGAAATATAAATCTTCACCAGTGACAAGAACGGCAAAAATTTTGTCAGTCACATTTATTTCAACATGGTTCCCAGGAGAGACGTTGTATAGTTTCTGAAATCTAGATATCAAAAGTTGCCCTTATTTCCTCCTTGATTTCTGTCATAGAATACCTTTAATAAATTTCAGCCAGCAACTCTCTTTTTTGCTTAAATGATTCAAAGAACTTTTCTGTTACTTACTACCTGAGAACTCTAAGATATTCACAGTTTCATTGCTGTCCCTCTTAACACAAGAAACTACTTTTTTCAAAGATTGGCAGCCCAATAATTAAAGACATAGCCTTTAAGAATTTGGGAGAAATTAAGGTTTATGCTTTGAGTGTTTATGTTAATCTTGCAAATTAGTTTGTATAGGTAAACATAAGCTATGGATATTTGTAATATTGAAGGGCCAGTTTTCATGCTATCTAATGCATATAATCACCACTATAGTGGGTGAACTCAAACACACTCACCTTAAAGTAGATGATAAGTGCACTGATTAGCACGCTGATGCTTTGAAATACATCTCCAAGGGCATGCACAAAGGCTGCTCTGACACTGGCATTAGCTTGCACTTCCTTGTGATTGTGGCCAAGGTGTGTCTGGTGCAAAATCACAGCTAATCTGAAAAAGAGAACAGTGTTCGTGACACACTTGAAATTAGTTCTTAAAAACCTATGCAGAACAATGAAAGAGGTGGCAATTACTGGCGTTATCCAAAATAGCAGGTAGTTTTAAAATGTATTATTTTGAGCTGGGCATAGTGATGCATTCTTGCAATCCCAGTACTTGGGGAGCTGAGGAGCTGAGACAGGAGGATC
This sequence comes from Glis glis, assembly GCA_004027185.1. Taxonomy (NCBI): domain Eukaryota; kingdom Metazoa; phylum Chordata; class Mammalia; order Rodentia; family Gliridae; genus Glis; species Glis glis. The sequence goes on from PVJS01040944.1 coordinate 3,854, forward strand.
ACAGGTTTGAGGACAACCTCAGCAACTTAGTGAATATCTACAGTTTGAAAATGCTCCATTAGTCATTCTTAGAGCCTTACCTCTTGACGCCTCAGTCCCCCACTTCTCAGTTTGTAAATTATTGCTCAAAGTCTCTGAGCTAAACAATTAAAAGAACAATGTTTGATCTGCTGTCACTAACTAGATTCTATCTCCTACCAGTTAACTGAAACTGCATTTCACATTGGCACTGGAAGAAACAGTGTGGGCAGATCAATGCAAATCTATCATCTCTAGGAGATAAATACTCTAGAGCATAGGTACTGCTGACTGGAGGTCAATAACATCATCTTTGCATAAGGAGAACAATATGTCCTCAAGGCAGCAGGAAGAATGAAAGTATTAATAATTTCCTGAGAGTCATATGTTACATAGGCCTTGTCGATGCTACACAAAGATGTAGGCTCCACCTAGCCAACTCCACCTAGCCACCTCATCAATCTGGGGCCTTAATGATGGACTTTGACTTTCAAAATAAATACCATCAGAATGTTCTTTTTACTCTAGCTGCTTTTGGATGTTGACTTGAACATTGCAGGTACTTTTCATACTTAGAAAGACAAGGGAATTGAAAAGCCCCGTCTTCTCTGTGCAAGCAGATGGTTATTTATGGATAAAAGTGCCGAATGACTATAATGTTTCCTCCCAAAACTGGGATTACAGGTTTCGAGTGCAGCTAGATGCTGCATTGTCTGAATATGGAGATATCAGAACGGCAATTGAGAATAAATCGACTCCTTGGGGACTGAAAATCAGGACAGAAGGTTCCAGTAGATATTGTGAAGGGATAATGGGATGAAAGTTGTACACAGAAACTTAAGGCTATTTCAGGCCTTTTTCCTGCCTAAAACATTCCCTCCCCTCAGTCCATTTAGCAAAAATTTTTGAATTCAACTCAGTTGTTCTATCCTTCTAACTAAATCAAATTCCTTAGTTGGCATATTATAATTTAGAAATGCCCATTTATGTGTATGTGTATTTGTGTGTGATCTCTACTGTTTCCATTATAATTAAAGCTATACTGGGGAGGGACCAATTCTATTTTTACTCACATTGTTGCCCAAGCATTTAATTGTACCTGGCACATGAGTTCTTAAGTCTCCACCTCCTTTTTATAAAAAATAAAATAAATAAAAGAATGAATGACAGTGTTATGAGTATATATGGCAGATCTGGAACAGGGTCTATTAACGGCCAGCCATGTCATGCTGTCTAAAGGACTTTGAATGGTATAGTTGAGGGTGTCTCTACCCAAACACTGACAACCTGAAAACTATGCATTCTGTTATCAAATCTGGGTAGAAAGCAGTTATTCCCCTTCTTTGTCATGATGGCCTAAGATTCAAGAGACATTTTACCTGCCAAAAAAAAAAAAAACTGGATATATGGTATCCCAAACTACAAGTAATTTTAAAAAATCTTTGCTTCAAAATATTCAGAAAGATTTTCTAGGCTAAACACTCCTTACTGGTCATCAATGAAATGGTTCCTATTTTATCTTTGCTCTAATACCTCTCAAAGTTGTAGATAAACAGAATCAAGTGCATAATTTATAGTGCCTATTTTTTTCCTTTTGACTTGGACAAAAATGCTAAACTGCACTGGGGATGTAGCAGACGTGAGGCCTTGGGTTCAAACCCCAGTAACACACACACACACACACACACACACACACACACACACAAATGAGAGGCTGAACTTTGCAATATGTTGTGAATGTATCTGTACACATATAAGTACTTTTACAATACATTAATGTATTTCTGCTTCTGGATAAATAGCTACATATACACATACTACTTCCATCATTGGCCATTAAGAAATTATTCAGATTTCATATACTCATGTAACTGAACAAAATTACATAAAATGAAAAATTTAAAAACCCGACCTCAGGACTGTGGATGCAGCTCAGTGGTAAAGAACCTACCTAGCACACACAAGGCCCTGGGTTCAATCCCTGCACCACACACACAAAAATTAAATTAAATTAAATTAAATTAAAAAATAAGAAGAAGAAAAGCAAAAACCCATCCTTGAGGGTTAAATTCACTACTATTTTGTTTCATTATTTTCTGCTGCTTTTTGCAGAAACTAGTACATTAAATCAAGCTCTCCTGAAGCTAAGATTTAAGCCTAGCTCAGTGCCCGCCATTTAATAGATGATAGTTCCCCTCTTCCTTGTTGAATGCTTGATTTTCACCAAAGAAATTATGCTTTCTAATTTTAATGTGAATCAGAGTCACATTAGATGCATGAATGAGAAAATTGAAGTGAATTTTTGCAGTTTGTCCTCATGAAAATTTTAAAATTTTATGATATATTTGTATTCAAACATCAGTCCAAAACAGGACTGGGGGGGGCTTGGAATTGAACTTAGAGGCATTCTACCTACAAGCTACACCCTCAGCCCTTTTTTTTATGTTTTTTTTTTTTTTGAAACAGGGTCTCACTAGGTTGCTGAGATTCTCACTACTTTGCTGAGGCTGGTCTCAAACCTGTGATCCTCCTGTCTCAGCCTCCCAAATACTGGGATTACAGGTGTGCACCACCATGCCTGGCTGGGAATACCATTATTAAAGCTGAGTTCTCTCCACTTTTTTCAGAGATAGGCCAGAGAAGTATAGAAGAATAACCATCACAAAGACATGAGTTTTCTTAGCTAAAAACACTTTTGTAAAATTAGCAAGAGAAGTTATCTATTTAAGACTGTACAAAGAACTAGAAATCATAGCTTTTGGAGTGTCCTTATTCTATGTCCCACAGATGATATGTAGGTAGGTAGGTAGGTAGGTAGGTAGATAGGTGATAGATAGATAGATAGATAGATAGATAAATGATAGATAGATAGATGGATGGAGTTTAAAGTAAGATTACTTCGAATAAGATCATTAGATAGAATGGAAAATATTGACTCCAGAGCATCAAATCCCTGGCCTCAAAACTCCATTGTCATGAGCAACCAAGCAGTTCATCTGGGGAAGAGCAAATCTATAGGCAAGGGACTTTCAATCATCGTTTCCTTTAAGATTGATTCAAGACTGCCTGGATAAGAGAATGGACCTACAGGTAGAAATTAAGGGGAGAGTTTAGCTAACACTGCTTACAGAAGAATTTCCATGCAGTCACAATGATGCAATGATAAAATAGACTAATTTTTAGGGAAACAAATTCTCTGTTATTCTGCTAAAATATACAAAATTAATGATCGTTTTATGGAGATTTCATGAAAGAGAATTCAAAAGTAGAAGAGAGGCTGATGTAAATAAACTCTAAGATTCCTTCCAACTCAGCTTTCTGGGAACATATAATCTGTTTTCCTAACAAAAATTGAGCAAGAGAAAGCCACATATATTCCTATCACTCTTTACTTCCTTAGGATGTATAAACAATGCACCAATACTTTTATTATATTTTATATATGTCACTATGCATGGAGCCCCTATGGAGACACCAACATGGAGCAGAATGGCTCAAAGCTCAATTCTGGGTCTGTGGTTCTGGATTCAAATCCTGGCTCTGCACTGCCTAATTGGCAATGCATTTAACCTTGCTGAGCTACTTCCTAATCTGTAAAGTTGGAGTATTGTGAACATTAAACTCAATGACATATATCAAAAAGATCCTATCACTGTCTCTGGCATATCAGAAACTTTCAAAATTGGCAGCTGACAGAAGCCAATATTAAAATAACACTTTAGCCTAGAGCCTTATCTTCACTCTTAGAGTCATTCAAACACTATGTCCAGTCTCTACCATCTTCATAATAGAAGAGTTTAAAAAAAAATCTTTGTCCAGGCAAGGTTGAAGATAAGTCACATGGGTATTTACGATGGGGTGACTTACACAATATTGGCCGCCACCGCAAAGCCCGAAACAATGATCATCACAGTCGCCTGGATCTGGTAGTCAGGGTGCAGCAGGCGCTCACAGGCCAGGTACACCAGCACACCGGTCACCACCCAGATGCAAAGGATAGACAGCAGGGCACCAAGGATCTCTAGGGATTCAAAGGCACAAAGACACCCACCCATCAAAAACCTGCACATCACCTACTTCCCACATGACAGTCATAGACTCTGTTTCTTTTTCCCAGAAAAAGAGGCTTCAAACTAGTTCACTCAGCAATTCATGAAGCCACAGTGTGGGTGTGTTTTAGAAGTGAGATGAGGCACGATAATGTTGTATTCATAAAACACCAGCGTCTGAGTTCATCATGCTCCACTTTACTAAGTAATTTCCAGCATTTTTAGAACATATTAATTGCTGCCTGCCCTCACTGTTTTCCATGGGGATTTTCATTTACGCAGGTGCTAAAATGATCGAAACTTATTAGGAGATGAAATAATGAGAGACGACGAGTAAAATGTGTTTAGAAACTCTTAACTTCACTATAAAACATTTACGACTTTCCAGCAGCACCTCTGGTGGAATGGAATCGTAAAAAAAGGAAAGCATTAGAGGGCACTGGATGGAAATGACGTTCATTTGCCAAACCTAACACATTGTAAACACAGAGGTGAGCTCAGAGGCTTATCAACACCCCAAGTGCCTTTACAAAGCAACTGTACAGAAAAGAGGCACCAGCACAGAGACACTTAACATTAATATTTAAAGGCAAGGTTGTGCTCAACCAGCCCAGTGAGGGAAGTGCCTTGGCTCACTTTGGAGTTCCTTAACACCTCACCCTGACCTTTAGCTGAACCTTGTAGGCAGATTCTAAAAACCCACAAGGGTCTAGAAATATTCTGTGAGACACTGGTCAGGCACACTGCACAGTGTCCCATTACCCCTGTATACTGACCCCAGACATTAGTTCCCTTTGAAGAAGGGCAATGTAATGTATTGTTACCCAGTGTGTGGCTTTGTTTCCCAGACATCGATCATTTCCATACAACCTGCATGATTTTTGCCATATTCATATGCCACCTGTCTTATGAGCCATTTCGTGTTTTCTTCAAATAAATTCACTTTTTACATTTAGCTTATTCCTAAACAAAGTTATCCATGAAATTACAAATTTGATATGCTAGTTTGTTTTCTAATGCATATTCAGATGTGTAATTATTGTCTATGTGATGCTTAAAGTCATCTACTACCCATCCGTAGAACAGCTTGGATGCTATGGGAAATTCTGGCACAGATGTTTAAGGTATCAGTTCAATGTCAGGTATATATGACCTGCCAGTGACTAGGTGACTTTATACAAGTAACTTAACCTATTTTAACCCAAATTTCCCTATCTACAAAGTAGGTATAATAATACCATACATGTATAAGTTGTCATATACTATAGGTTAAATTTTGCCCCCCCCTGAAATTTATATGTTGAATCTAGCTGTCAGTACCTCATATTGTGTGTGACCTTATTTGGAAATAGGGTCTTTGCAGATGTAATTAACTAAGATGAGGCCATAATGGAGGAGGTTGGTCCCATAATCATATAGGGCAGGAATACTTATTTTATGGGGAAATCTAGGCACAGACATGCACACAGGGTGAATATCATGTAAAGATTAAAGCAGAGATCTATAAACCAAGGATCAACAAAGCTTGCCAACAAACCACCAGGAGCTATAAGAGAGGCGTGGAACAAATTCTCACTGCAGACCTCCCAAAGTGCCAGCCTTCCTGATGATCTTGGACTTCTGTTTTCCAAAACTGTGAGGCAATGAATATCTATTTGAGCCATCCAGTTGAAAGAGTTTGTTAAGGCAGCTCTAGAAAACTAATATAGTAAACACTCAAGGAGTGAGTATTATGCTCAAGAATCTCTAGTTAGTCCAAAACAGAGATTGGGTTCATAGATGTCAAGTAGTGTACATCCTACCTGTGAAAATCCAAATAAGGACATGCTGGGAGAACATGTACCACTCTAAAGCCATGACTAGAGAGGTACAGTAAGACAAGAGGTGGGGGATAAAGCCCAAACAATTGCAAGAGTCAGGAGTCAGATCTAAACGTAGGCCAGGAATACAAAAAGATAGTTAAAAAAGAAACCATCTAAAAATGCTACTACAATTCCTAAGAAAACTGTGAAGCAAGCAAGGTCATCAGGTTGGACAGACCAGTGTGTGGGTGCCCTGGGCTCAACCATCTATCTGTATTGGTTCTGCCTAACATGATAGCCACCAATTATGTGTGACTACTTAAATGGGAATTGAGTAAAGCAAAACGCATTGTCCTTTAGTTGCACTAACCACATTTAAAGTTCTCAATCGCCACACTGTGTTCTATTATAAAATATTTTCCCTCATAGCAGAGACTTCTATTGAAGAGCCCTGGTTTTCTGGAATATCAATGCTCGGGACTTCCATGGCAGGGTGGCAAAGTACAGCAATGATCTAAATTTGGAGTTCACTCTGTGTTTACAAACCAGCCTACATTTACAAAACAGCTCTGACTAATGGTTTCTGAAAGGGTGAAGTACATGTACAAATTTATATAAACAAATGACGGGTGCCCAACCAAAGGTGTGTGGCTTCCAAGTGTAACTCTGTCAGGGACTGGTAAAAACATCCTCAGATCACATGGTCACACACACTGTTGCTTTCTATGGCTTCATCTCTGTCTGAATGTTGAAGTAAAGGCAACTCAAAACCCCTCCAATGATATGCTGTTTGGTATGAAATTAGAACTTCCTACCATTCTGAACTTGAAAACCTATAGTCCCCATTGTGGATGTGCAAGCTGTGTTCTGTATCTAGCAGTACCCTCAGTGAAGTCAGCCTTGTAGGCACCCTTCTCTGTCCTGATCTCCTTTACATTGATTGTCTCAACCGGTGTGAAAACGTGGAACTATAACTATTAGTTCCCATGACAATGGAGGAGAAGTAGAATTGCAGTGTATGTGTGGGGGGGTGGATAAAAGTTAGCCAAAATAAAATTTCCAGAGACTAAACTCTTTTATCATGATCTGGGCCACTTCTTAGGCAGGAGTAAGCAGTTAGTGGAAGAAATAGCTCCAATAAAGAGGAGAATGTGAAATTTTGTTCCTTCCTCTTTCTCTTCCTCTTCTTTGTTGTTGTCAATGGCTGATTGAGCAAGATACTCGGCCAAGCTATCCATTCTCTGAACAGCTGTCTTGGTGCATTTTCTGGTGCTGTAACAGAATACTCCAAACTGGGTGATTTATAAAGAGAGAAAAATTAGTTCTCACAGTTCTGGAGGCCAAGAAGTCCAAGATTAGAGAGCTGGCGTCTGGCAAGGGCCCCCGTGCTGCATTAAGACAGGGTGGAAGGGCAAGCAAACACAGACAAGACAGAAAGAGAGTGGGGTGAACTTTTGCTTTTTATCAGGAGCCTGCCCCTGCAATTAAGGCACTACTCCATTAATGAAGCAGAACCCTCTTGACCTCATCATTTTTTGAAGGTCCCACTTCTTACCACTGCCATAATGGCAACTAAATTTCAACATGTGTTTTGGAGGTCACATTCAAACTGTGACCTCAATGGTTAAAGACTGTCTAAGAGCAAGAAAGTCCATGTTCTATTCCCGACTTCCCTGTGAGGAGTTCTTCAATCTCCGCAACTCTCTTAGGCTCTCTGGGCCTTATTTTGCAATATGGCAGAAGCCTTACCATAATCCTCTCCTCCAAGGATGCAGAGTAATTAAATGGATAACATCATGGCTGTGATCACACACTGAGACCCTGGCACTGCTAAGGTGATACACGTGTTCCTGTTGTAGGAAAGTAGGTAGCACCATTAATCCGATGGTTAACTGAATCATTATTGACAACTTGCATTCCCATGTGTATTTTACCCCATGCACCAGAGATGCTCTCCTAAGGGATTTTTGAACAAGACTTTGCTCTTGACCTTCCATTTTTACCCTTGGTTAGACTCTGCAGCGTTTCTCTAATGTTATTGCTCAATGGAAGAGTTGTACCTGCTCGGTGCCACCCGAATGTCAGCCGCTTGGAAGGGGGCCTTGATGATAACCACAAGGAAAAGAGACTGAGCAGGAAACTGGTGAGGTCAATTAAGAGATGAGCAGCATCGGTGACGACAGCAAGACTCCCGGCCAGGTGCCCACCTGAGGGATGTAAAACATTGCACTGGGTTCAGGTCCCGGAACGCAGCTAGACTCACACACATACTAAGCACAGTCGGTGAAAACGCCACCAAATCATAACTTCAGAAGAGAAAGGGAGCTTAAAGTTGATTTAATCCACCTCTTCATCCCAATTTGACAGGTAAAGAAGCTGAGACCTAGAAAATGGATAGGATCCAGAGGAAAATACGCCAAGTGCTGCGTGCAGGTAGGTTTGTATCACTTTGAACATCATGATGATGTATAATTACAATGTACCAATAAAAGAATTTTTTTAAAAAATTGGACAAAATAAAGGATTTGAATATGTAAAAATGAATTTCAAGGGTGACACCATACCTGGGGAAGCAAAGGTACAGAGATTGGGAAGCGTGGGGCACGTATGAAGAATATCCCAGTTGGACTGAAGTGTAAGGACTCAGAAAAGGGACCTGACTATAGCACTGTAAGAAGATAAAGCTAGAGATGTAGGCCAGATTCCAAGGTCTCAAAATTCAGGACGAAGACCTAGACTTTTGTCGGCAAATCACATGCTGAAGTCTGTTCCACAGATGTGTTATTTGACCTGAAATTTTCCCATGGTCTTTTTTTCTTTTCTTTTCTTTTTATGGTACTGGGGATTGAACCCAGGGGCATTCAACCTCTGAGCTATACTGCAGCTTTATTTTATTTTTTATTTTGTGGTACTAAGGATTAAACCCAGAGGCATTCTACCCCCATTCTATATCCCTAGCCCTTTTGTTTTTGTTTTGAAACAGGGTCTCACTAGGTTGCTGAGAGGCCTGCTAAGTTGCTAAGGTTGGTCTTGAACCTACAATACTCCTGTCTCAGCCTCCCAAGTACTGGGATTACAGGCATGTGCCACCATGCCCGGCTTATTTTGAAACAGGTTCTCGCCAAGTTGCTGAGAACCTCACTAAATTGCTGAGGCTGGCTTTGAACCTGTGATCCTCCTATTTCAGCCTCCCAAATACTGGGATTACATGTGTGGGCTACACAGTCTGGCTATCACTTCCTTTCGTTTTACTAATTTATGTTATCCACCTGAGTTTATGATCTTTGTTATATGGAGTGGGAGTAAAAAGGAGAAAAGGAATCCACCTTCCAATAAGTGTGTTAAGTGCAACAACAGTCCAATAAATAGAGGAATAGACCCCAAGCCACACGAGTCCTGTCTTGCTTTTGTCTCCAATGGGCATGCTCCTTCTTCATCTCTTTAATTCTCCTTTGAAAAGACCTCCAGCCTCCAAAATAAAAAAAAAAAAAATCCCGTCCTTCCCTTCCTGAACAGGGTTTGCTGTTTGAGAGCAATAACCTTTCTTGATCTTACTAGATCTTCCCAGCAAAGAGCTTTTGCTGACTGATTAGTCTCTCTGCTGCTGTTTATTGCCTTGTGTACTACAAAGCGAGTGACTGTCAGTCACAGCCGCTCCATCATCAGACTCACCTTGTCTCGCCTAATGATTAAAAAAAATTACATAGATGGTTCATAATTGCAATAATCCCCACAGACCGTTGGCTCTAGCTGTAGTTAATAACTGGTTTGTCAAAGTTTAATGGTCTGAAGCAAAGTAGTCTTCAAGCTTGTTACTGAGCTGTCAGTGCAAAAATCGGAATGATTCATTAGCCAAAAGGCAACATTTTGCTAACAAATCAGCTGTCCTTCCAATTATCCTCTAATGTTGTTCTATCTGCCAAACTTGGTCCTGATAATAAAGCTGTGTTAATAATGCATTATTTCTTGCCTGGAGAATGACTACATGCAGATAAGCAGCAGGCTGCAATCTCAGTAATGAAGGATGATGATTCGGTGTGCCATGCTGAAATTGTAGTCTAAGTCAAGGAGAGAGACTTACAGGGATTCTTCAACCGGCTCAGCTGAGTCAGAAGACAATGGAGAAAGGAAAAGGGCTTGCTTTGGAAGAAGCATGCTAATATGGAGACCTGGGACCCAAGAATCATTCTGCAGCCATCAGAGCTGCTTATAAGAACCATCCAGAAAACTGGGCAGCCACTGCTGAATCCTATAGAGAAAATTATTTGTAAGAGGAAGTTTATGGGTTCACTTGCGCTTGCCCTTAAAAGCATGGGGTATTATTGACAATTTATTCAATCATCCAGCCAGTATTTATTGAGCCCTTATAGTGCATGGTGCCAGGGACAGGGTACACAAGGATAAATAAATCACAGTCCCTCTGTTCGGTGACCTCCTGTCTAACACTCACTGCACTGAAGACCTGTTAATGGGCTAGGGGATCAGAAAGCACTGAGGGACTTTTGACAGAAGAGAGAAGTAAGAATGAGAGAGAAGAAAGGGGCTTTTCAGGAAGATATAAGCACAGGGACAAAACACAGAGTTGAAAGAATGTGGCACCTTTGTGTAAATCAGGAGGCGTAGGATGTTGGAGGACTAGTGGGAAGTGAGACTGGAAAGACAGGTCGAGGGTACTAGTGTGTGTGTCAAGCCAAACAAGCTGAATGTTACCCCCATGGTCTAACGGGATAAACTTTGAATTCTGAGCCAGGATTGTACATGTTCAGATTTGTATTTGAGGGAGATCTTTGACAACAATGTGGAGGATTACTTGGGGGAATGAAGAGCTCAAAGTTAAAATGCAATAGCACTAGCCAGAGAAAAGCATGACAAAGGTATGAACTAAGGTGGTAGCAGTCATAATTTCTGGAATACTTGGCAAGATGTGCAGAGCAGTGTACTTAGAGCAAGGCAGGGGAGGCAGAGAGAGAGAGAGAGAGAGAGAGAGAGAGAGAGAGATCATTACTGGAAACAGACTACACCTACTTGAGGCCCATGGGGTGAAAATGACAATAGGAGAGGGCTGGGCCTGGGTCTCATGTTGACAAACCATCTCCAGATTAGACAGCTGGTGTTAAAACCCCATGACATTGTCCATGTAGGACAGAGACATACCCACAATACTGGAAAAAGTAACTGTTCATCTGATGACATTAGACTTGTGCCACATTACTGGGATACACCATTGCATGCTATTAATTCATTTTGTGTGTGTGTGTGGTACTGGGGATTGAACCCAGAGCCATTCTACCTTTGAGCTACACACCCAGCCCGATTTTATTTCTTATTTGGAAACAGGGTCTCACTAGGTTGATGCGAGTCTCACTTACTTGCTAAGGCTGTCCTCAAACCTGTTATTATTTATTATTATTATTATTATTATTATTTATTAGTTATTCTTTAACAAGTACTTAAAATATACCATAGCTTTCAGAGCCGTGTTTTGACATTTAAGTATTTAACACCAGGAACCTTAAGAAAATATTTGTGACCTGAGTCACTGAGATACCCTGGCTGTAGAGCAAAGCAAGTACCCTTATTGATAAAACATGTAGTTGTCATAACACCCAGCTATCTCTTTCTCTTAGTATGAGAGAAGTTTTTCACTCCCAGATACTTATCATCTTCCCCAGTCTGCTCTCAGCTCGGCATTCCTGTCTCACTATCTTGTTTCCTCCATCCTTGTTCAGCCTTGAATGGCCTGCTTCAGATGCCCCTCCCTGGCTGCTCTCAATTTCTTCCAGCAATGACATACTTGAGATTATTTTTCTGAGTTCTCAGTGTGTGTGTGTTCATCTTTTGAAGCAGAGATATGAGTTTACACCTGCAGCATAACTCCTCTTTATGGCTTTTCTACAAGGAGGGATTTTCACAAGCAATCAGAAACAGTCCCAAATCAACAAGTCCAAAGGCCCATTAAGAGTGGACATAGTATGTTTATATCCTTGCTTTCTTGGTTCTTCCTCCCCTCCACTCTGTGTCCTGTGGCAGTTATCTCTCTAAACACAGCTCAAGACCTACTTCTCCCCTGTTGTAAATGTCAATTACTCCCCAAGGGCTACAGAAGGAATCTGATTCACCAGCAGTGCTTCTGCCTTTCTTGACCCCCCAACTATCATTCTACTTATACCCTCCACTGACTACTGCCTTACACAGGCTCTTTCAATTCTGTCATAAATGCCTAACCCAAACTACTTTAAACAACAAGAAGATTATAATTTATTCACTCACATGAGAACAAATCTCAGTGGAATTGGATCAGATAACACCTAATCCTAAAGTTAAAAAAATGTCATCTGTGCTCTCCTCTGTCTCCAGTTGTTGTTATTACCTGTCTCATGATAGATGTACTTTCTCCCTTTCCCTGAGAAAGGTGGGTCTCTGGAAACTCCAGACCTATATAATTTCAGCTTAGTATTTGTAGAAGACAGAGAGCTTTTGCTCAGCCCCCTATATAAAGACCCAGAGAGTCTGATTAGCTCAGCATGGCATTTTGCTCTCAGAGCAGGAGGACCAGAATCACAACCCGAGTAAAGAGTATCAGAGTCGGGTATGGTGGTGGATGCCTGTAATCCCAGTACTTGGGAGGCTGAGACTGGAGGATCAGAGGTTACTGGTCAGCCTTAGCAATTTAGTGAGGCCCTCCACAACTTAGTTTCAAAAATAAAAAATAAAATAGGGCTAGGGGTGTAGCTTGACAGTAGAATACCCCTGGGTTCAATCCAAAAGAAAGAAAAAGAGCATGAAAAAGCTTCAAACAATGGCACTCAAGTTTCTAAAAATATTATTTCATGTCCTATTTCAGACCTACACACTAGAACCCTTTCAAGGTGAGGTCTGATAGTTACCACCTCTCAGACCACAGCAGTAAATAGTGTGCTGCTTCCATCTGAAAGGCCCTTCTTGTCCTCCATTTGGCTAACCTCTCAGTCTCTACCCGTCCTTCAAGGCCCTGCTCAAATCTGGTATCTTGTAGAAAGACCTCCCAGATTCCCCAAAGTGGTCTGAGAATATTGCTTTCTCTGACAGGGCCCAGAATGGCCATAAGAGGACATGAATTGTGGATTGGAGTCTTGAATGATGGCCAGGGTTTTGATGAGAGCAGGGAAAGAGAAGAGGGCTGTTGCATGCCAAAAAAAAAAAAAAAAAAAAAAAAACACAAGCAAAAGCAACAGGGACTCTAAGGTGCAATGATTATTTTGCAGAGAAAAAGTGTTTTTGACTGAAACAGAGTACTCACATAGGCATGTGGTAAGACAAAAATAGTAATAGTCAGTTTGATAGATTGTGGAATGTCTGGAAAACCAAAGTAAGAATTCTTCATTTTGTCCTAGATGCCAGAGCTTTCCAATATATTGATCTCTTTGTACTTGGGCCAGCCAAGTGAGGTATAACACAGAGGCAGCTCATGAACGAGTCTCCTCCAGCTACAAGCACTGTTTTCAGTTTAGCCCAGCGTTCACAGAATGTCCTGTGCTTGCCATGATGGGGAAAAGGTTGGGAACCACTGAATAAGGTGAAGGGGAGCAAAGGGAAGGATTTTGAAGACAGTAGTAACATGAGGGGAGCAATGTTTTTGGAAAATCAGCTTCATAATGATACAGCTCACAATCCAAACGATGATCATCCAGCATCCATTTCATTCCTTTACTGACATCACTTCCAGCTCTAAACACAAGTCCAATTTGGGTTTACAGACTCTAACTCACAGGAATGAGAAGGAAAGGAGGTTGACTTTCTGACTCCAAGTGAATAGTTGTCCATTTCATTCCTAAAAATATAAAGCATTTAGCTGGGCGTGGTGACGCACACTTGTAATCCCAGTACATTGGGAGGCGGAGACCGGAGGATCCAGGTTCACGGCCAGCCTCAGCTCTCTCGCTCTCTCTCTCTCTCGCTCTCTCTCTCTCTCTCTCTCTCTCCTTAGTGAGGCCCTCCGCAACTTCATGAGACCCGGTTTCAAAATAAAGTATAAAAAATAGGGCCGGGGTGTAGCGCGGAGGTAGAACGGCCCTGCGTTCCATCCCCGGTACCGCAAAAAAAAAAAAATAAATATATATATATATATATATTTATATATATATAAAGCATTTTAAAATCACAGGGCAGCTGAGAAAAATGTGTATTCAGGTGTTGTTGGTTGAAATAGTCTGTATGTGTCTATTAGATCCATTTGGTCTATAGTTTTCTTTAGGTCTGAGCAATCTTTATTCATCTTTTGTCCAGAGGATCGATCTAGTGGTGTGAGTGGTGTGTTGAAGTCTCCCAATATTATTGTGTTTGGGTCTATTTGGGACCTGACATCCTGAAGACTTTGTTTTATGAATGTGGGTGCATTTGGGGCATAAATGTTTACTATTTTTATATCTTCTTGTTGGATTGTTCCTTTTATTAATAAGAAGTGACCCTCTTT
>PVJS01040945.1:0-18192 GCA_004027185.1 Glis glis
TGGTGCATGCCTGTAATCCCAGTACTTGGGAGACTGACAGATTCAGCAAGTAGTGAGACTCTCATCAATGTAGTAAGACCCTGTTTCAAAAAAATAAAAAATAGGGCTGGAGTGTAGCTCAGAAGTAGAATTCCCCTGGGTTCAATCCCCAGTAACACACACACACACACACACACACACACACACACACACACACACAAAACTCTATGTTACAAACTCCCTGGAGACATTTTACTACTTTTCCCTTTGTTTCTGCTGAGCCTGAGACTGTTGTCCTCATGTTCTTCAGAGCAATGAGTGGATCTGATGCAACCACCACCTATACTCCCACAGACCATCTTCCCCTACCCGGCTCACCTAAGGCACACCAGGACTTCTTGTTGCAAGTTCTGATTTGCACAGTGAGGTCCACTGTAAAGAAAGGTCATTGGACTTCTTAGCCTGTTTCTGTCACCTTGTACATAAAACCCTGCCTTGTCCTGATGGTACCATGGACTCTAAATCCTTTCTGTGTCATACCACAGGATAAGAAGAAAGAAAATTCAGAAAATCCTGAATTGCCATTGAATTATTAAAAGTAGCAGCTTCTCATTGTGTGCACTGACATATCTTCACTGTTTCTAATGATGGACATAATACCCATGCCCATGCTCACTCTGTGTTCTTGATCCAGTCCCTCAGACCATTAAGTGATGTATTTGATTGGTTGACTTTCATGGTGGTCAGATGCTGACAGAATAATTTGATGAATGTGGATTTTGGGTGTGCAGGGTCAATGTTATTTTTCTTTAGTAAATTCACTGCCAAATCTTCTTCTGATATTTCCTTCTGCTCACAGACCATACACCTCAAAGATTTGGAGGAAGGTAATTCTAAGGAGACAATTGGCAGATGAAGAGAAATAGAAGTTCCAGTGTCATATATGAAAAAAAAAACTATCCCTGTTTTTCTAGTCTCAGTAATTCTCCCTCTATAGGCACCCTAAGGGACTATCCTAATGCTGTTTTAAGTCTCAGCTTCAGTCTCATCTCCTGTTCAACCTAGGGTGCCCTCAGTTTCTTATCTCCTGTTCCATTGGGCTGAAATGTGAAGAGAGAGCTGTTATGTATACCTGTCAGGAGAATGGGGAGCACTCTTTCTTCAGGAAGAAAATCGCTGCTCAATTGTTTCAAACTTGAGGAAACCACAGTGACTTTCATTTCATTTATTCACTTTGAACTTTGTTTCTGGGCATGTTTTTTCTCCTCCCAGTCTTCAATTTTAAATGGCACATGTTCAGAGAAATTCTGTCTTGTAAACGGGAGAGTCCCACTATGAGTTTCTAACTTGGATTAAGTTTAAGAAATATTCACTGTTCTAACCCCTGAGCTAGAGTTGGGGTTTTAAAGATAAAAATGACCCATTCATGCCACCAACCATCTTCCATCCTGTGGAGAAGGCAGATCTTTAAAATACATTATGCCATCATCATTGTATTGATGTGAATAGCAAGCCAGGGCTTGGATCTACCTCTGCTCTAGTGATTGTATAGAGCTGTGCTAAGGTATTATGGAGCATGGAAAATAATGACCTATACTGGGGGTGTATTCACAGGAGGCTTCTTGGAGGTGTGAAGGCATGGCATGGAAGGAAATAAGGAAAGCATCTTCATCACAGTCACAGTCAACCTTCAGCAAGTTTCCACAGGGAACAAAGTCGAAGACTTGGTTGGGGTGTGTGCTGGGAACTGGTGAGATGAACTTGAGAGGAAGGGGAGACCTGGGAATGAGAAGAAACCAAGATTGGAGAAAGTGCTCCTATTTTCCTGTTCTTATAGTCAAATGAATAAATAAATTACTCATTTTCCACTTCAATTTCTAATGTAAATATTGATAGACATACCTCCCATAAAAAGTGTTCCTTGATTCATCAGTAATTTTCAAGAATACAAGAAGTTCTTAATACTAAGAAGTTTTTAAATAATTGATGCAACTAGAGATATACATATATATGTATATATATTCATTTTGTATATAAATGATTAATTCTCTTAACTTTCCTTTTTATACTTTTCATAACCAGCTCCCAATATTCACAAAAGCAGGGGATGATGGGAAGAAGTGAAAGTCAATATAAGGATATCTAGGGAAGACCTGGAAGAGAAGGAAAACTTAAAAAGATCAAGGGGTTAAAAGAGAGTAAATCCAGAGTTTCAAGGAGAGCTGCTATGCGCCACGTATTTCTATATATGTTAAAATACAAGCAAAAATCATTTTTGAAAAATGCTTCAGTCATTGGACTCTGTGTTTTTAGAAACCATCTGCTCAGAGATAGGACCCAGTAGGAAATCATGTAGAGACAATTATGTAAAGTCTTTCTGAGTGTCTGATCTTCTTCCTTTACCTTCCAAGGCACAGGTCTTAATCCTTCTATTCATATGTGTATTATATCAGTGGTTTCCACAACAATAATTCATTATTATAACATCCTAGTGCAACACAGTTTTCCAGGACCATAGAAAGGCTCTATAACCCACAGTGGAATGCTGAGGGTGGGGAGTGTGTGTGTCCCACAAGGTGTAGGTAAAGAATCAGGGTGGCATTATATGTGCAGAATTTTAAAGTGAAAATAACATGGTCTAAAATACAATTTGTTTATTTTTAACAGCATGGGATGACTTTGCTAAATAACACCTATATTAATGTATTCCTCCTTGAAACAATATAGGTCTGAGTTTTAAATAATTTTTACAATGACCATGACCTGGAGAAAATCACTTAACCCCATGTCCTGAGCCACCCTTGCGTCCATAAAGTCTGTCAGGGACTCAGGATCTTCCAATAAGTGACTCTAGGTGTCTTAGGATGTGAGAGCACTATTGAATCTCTTGCATGTGGTGGCAGATGGGGATAGGGGAAACAGGGAGTAGGATCTATGGGCCAAATCTAGACATGATGCTTCTCACCTTCCCCCTCATTCCATTGCCCCAAACTCAGCTGCATGGCCACATCCCTGGATACCAGGGTCAGCCAGTGTATGTATCAGGAAAGAGAAAATACATATGTAACTAGCTCTCTAGTTTCTATTTTACTTTCTTTATTGAGTGGAGCAAACACTATTTGGGGAATTGCTGATCCAAGTGGGCAAGTACCATATTTCATTTCTATTGATGTCATCCTCAGCAAGAACTGGAAAACACTTTTGTTACAATGATTACTCCCAGGTGACTGCCATCCTGTGTATGAAGGAAGAAGGGATTCCAGTTGCCACCTCTTTTTCCATGAGATGCAATATTTGCTGCAATCCGTACACACGTGTTAGAAGTGGAGGATAGAATGATGCATTTCTGCCTGGAAAATGTCACTTCCCGTTGCTAACACTAGGTGGCCACACCTCTTAGGACAGAGTATTCTGGAAGCTATGTGGAAAGGGAAGAGGAGATACTTCTCCACAGGGTCTTTCCAATCCTCTTTATTCCAAAACTTCAAGCTGTGAGAGGCAGGGCTCCTGAAGGACATGAGGACAATGGTGGCTACGGGACCCTGAAAAACACCTGGATTCAGAATATGTGAATCTGAGAACCCCAGGGAGGGCCCCCAGAGGTGGTGGCAAAGAGGGCAGGAAGAGCACTTCTCTATAGAGAGAGCACTGAAGTTTGGGGACAGTCTGTGAGGAAGAC
Source organism: Glis glis (assembly GCA_004027185.1). Taxonomy (NCBI): domain Eukaryota; kingdom Metazoa; phylum Chordata; class Mammalia; order Rodentia; family Gliridae; genus Glis; species Glis glis. The sequence continues at coordinate 3,659 of PVJS01040945.1, forward strand.
AGTGCCTTTCAGAATCCCACAACCAGGAGTTCTTTAATGGATGATTCCATCATCCTGTGTGTGTGTGTGTGTGTGTGTGTGTGTGTGTGTGTGTGTTCATTCCCAGATGTGTGATATCAGAGGCCTTCTAAAACCTCCAGTTTTTATGGGAAAAAAAAGAAACTTTGTAGATAGTTTATTTTAAAGAAAATGTACTCCAGGTTTCAACAATTGTCTGCAATTTATAGGTAGAAGGACAAAGATAGGAAAGAAAAGTTCTGATATACAGCATCAGGTTTTATGGAAAGTTAGTACCCCACACAGTATTTGCTCTTATATATTGTGTCCTGGAAAAAAACAAACAGGGATATTCACTTAGATTTTCAATGCTGTCCTTCAGATTCAAATATTGAAAATCAGAGACTGCTTATTGCTTTCCAGTTGCAAGGAACATCTTGCATTCAACAAAGTTCTGGAAGCAAAATCAGATTTTCTACTCATGTGTTCTATTGTTGAGGAAATAATCATTAATGCCCCCCAAAGCTGATTTTTATGCATCATTTCTCCAAAGGGTACCCTTGAATACATTTTATTATAAGCTTCCTGTTTTTGAAACAACTTATCCAATAAATGTGCTGCACACAATTTGAATTCAGTTGTACACTCAATTGGAACACCATTTGAGTACCCAATTGGAACTCATCTGTCAGAATTCTTTCAAGACACAAGCATAAGTCTCTGCTCAAGCAACTGAGTGTGACCTTTTGAGTTCCTCTGTGGTCTGAAGTGAGAAACACTGAAAACAAACTGAGAACCTCCACTATTACTTTTGCAATCTATGAAATATGGTGGTCCACAACATGAATGGTTAGTTTAACATGGGGTTTTAAGTAAAAAGTGATCACATTACCTTCAAGAACAGTTGAAAATCAGTTTACTCTCATATATTTCTAAGTTTAGTACCATTGCATCACTTAAGGAGAATATAAATGTATTCAATAAATTCTAAAATCCAAAACATATTTATCATTAGAAAGAAACACTCATTATTATACCACTGATATTTGCTTTAAACAATCAGTTGCCCATGTTCTTGCATAAATCTGGTCTATCTTAGTCATTTTGGGGATGCTAAATGGGAGGTTTCATGATTTCCAAATTTGTATGTTAACAAATTTGTTTGTATAAAAGTGCACTTAATATTCTTTAAATTAGAAACATAGAGTATTACTCAAAGGTGGTTTCTGGATCCTTAAAAAATGCTTCTGACCTAGAATTTTTACTATTTCTCTTTTTGTAAAAGGGGCTTTGTTTCCAATGATCACTCCCACAGTTGAGGGCCTTTTGAGGTATTTTTCTCTTGTGATAAAATAGGTGTGGGTGTGTGGTGGGGGAGATCATAACCTGTGGTGTGTGTGTGTGTTTCTGTGTGTGTGTGTGCGTGTGTGTGTGTCTCCTTGGGAACTGAGGGGTAGGTAAGCCATTTCTGGATATATCTTTCCCTCTTTTACTTTGTCAGTCATCATTAACTGAGGACTTTCAAAGTGAAGTGGAAAATCAGCCTTGGGACCATGAATAGCTCTCTTGAAGGAAAAAATCATTAACACCACAAATTAAATCATATTACATTTAAAAACCAAAAGCATGTGTACTAACTGCTTTGGCATTATTCACAAAAACACACAGAGTCTGTTTGTCCCTAGTGAATCATTTTACAAAGCTCAAAAGGAGAAACAGAAATTACCATCATCAGTTGAACATGGGCCAGAGTCTCATTGGACTGGTTGAGAAAACATTGTTTAAATTCCTCCACAGCTTTTTCAGTGGCCTTAGTATTTACAAAAGGCTTACCCTTCTCCTGTTATTCAGACACAGACACTGCTGGATCAATTGACTTTGCAACTATGTCCTCGAGAAGTTGGCAGCCAGCACCTGAGAAGACAATGAGGGAACTTGGGCTCATTGCTGGAGGTATGAAGCCACTTTGGGTGTTCCTGTGTACACCTATGAACATAGGTGGGACACCTTCAGTGGCAATGACAAACTGCATGCAGGTCCAAAGCAGGGCCAAGGTTACAGGGAAGATACCTCTTTGATGCTCTGGAATTGGTGGTGATTTTTAGGGCCACTTGCAGACCTTTATACTAGAGCTGACCTCTGCTGTAGCTTGGAGGCCAGGACTTCCTACCCTGAGTCCCTAGCACCAACTCCTGGTCTAAAGGTAATCCTCCCTGCACATAACTCACCTGTGTAGCAGTAAAGATAGAGGGCAGCCAGAATGAGGACTGTCACCAGCTTCATGTTGAGGCCGCTGCTCTTGCTGGTTTCTTCTTCTGTTGCAGGGATCGAAGAATTTCTTTGGCGGTGAGCACCCAGAGCTCCTCTATTTATTCCCCATGCAGCCTCCTTCATTTCTCCCAAGAATGAGGGAGTGTGTTGCAAGATCAACCTGAGAGTAAACCAGGAAAGAGTTGCACACACCCAAGGGAAGCAGCAGCCTCTGATCTATTTGCACAAATAGGCAGGTGGTGAATTTGGACTGAAGACAATTTTGAGATTACAACAACAATGGCACATGACCTTGAGTAAAAAGGAAGTGAAGATGCTTTATTTAAATTATAAGCGAAACCAGGTGTGGTGGCGCACACTTGTAATTCCAGTACTTTGGGAGGCGGAGACGGGAGGATCCAGGTTCAAGGCTAGCCTCAGCTCAGCACGCGCTCTATCTCTCTCCTTGTCTCTCTCTCTCTCTCTCTCTCTCTCTCTCTCTCTCTCTCCCTGTCTCTCTCTCCTTAGTGAGGCCCTCCGCAACTTCGTGAGACCCGGTTTCAAAATAAAGTATAAAAAAATAGGGCCGGGGGCGTAGCGTGGAGGTAGAATGCCCCTGCGTTCAATCCCCGGTACCGCAAAAAAAAAAAAAAAAAAAAAGCGAAATACAACACTGTGAGCTTGTGCTCTTATGATCGTCTTTATTAGTATTGTGTTTCTCTTCTATTCCTTCTTTCCACTCCTCCTTTGCCTCTTTTTTCACATCCTCATCTTTTTCTGCTTTCTCTTCTCCTTCTTCTTCAAACTAAGAACAGTTTCCTAACCTGTGTGTCTGGTCCTCCTTTCATCATCCAGATAGGAGAGCTGCAATATTACAATGTCCAGAGGACAAATTTCACTTTGAAAAGTGAAATGAATGTTCAACAAACATGAATGGAAAGCAATTATCCAGCACTTCCTGGATTACAGACTCTCTCCTGGGCCTCTTTTAATCTTCACAATATGTAGGATACTAGAAGACTTATTCCCCAATCTTGGGCTCTGTGGCAAGTAAACAGAGGCACTAAATGAACAGGACACCAGGACAAAAGACACACCTTGAATGTTCTGAGTGAACTGGAAAGTTTCATCACCTTCTTATGAGGTGGGTGTATCATTTCACCCCAAGTACAGCAAATGATACACAGGGGGATACAGTAAGAATTCCTCAATATATAAATACTAGTTAACAGAACCAGGATATGATAGCAGGCCTTTGGTCTCTGGAGACTGCTCTCAGCTCCATTTCTCTCCTTAGCTTGACCCTCAGGGATGATCACGCATGTATAGATGGACACATGAGGCCTTGACTCCACAGCCACTCACCATAACAGTAGTGGGAGCTGGTGCTATAATCATTGTTTTGCTTATTAGTGTGAACTTGTTCTATTCCACCTCCCCTTTTCCTCTTCTCCTTTTACTGTACTTATTCCTGCTTCTCTTCTTCTTGCTGTTTTTCTTCTTCAATGTGAACTGCTTCACCACTGTGTGTCCTGGATTAATCAAATATCAAAACTTGGTGCAATACCACAATTAACCTCCGGGAGGCAAACTTCCCCCACCCATGGATATGTTTTGCTCAAAGCTGACTGAAATTTTTTTATGTTTTTATTGGTGCATTGTAGTCTCACATCACAATGAGTATCAGTTTGGTGTTAACACAGCTCTTGGTGTCCCTCCCCCCCGCCTCCCCCCACCACTGAGAATGATGTTGGTATAATCTCATATGTACACATTGTTTATGATAGTAATTCCATAGATTCACTTCTTTCTTGCCCTTTCCTTCCCTTGTACCTCTTCCCTTGCACCACTGAGGGTTCTCTCTTGTTACCGGAGTCCCTTTTGTGTCCCCACTACTCCCTAGGTTGTGCATATTAATGAAAACATATGTCCCTTCTTTTCTTGTGATTGGCTAATCTCACTTAACATAATGTTCTCCAGATCTTTCCATTTTCTTACAAATGCTGTTATTTTGTTCTTCTTTATTGCTGAGTAGAATTCCATTGTGTGTATTTCCCATAATTTTGTAATCCATTCATCTGTTGATGGACATCTAGGTTGGTTCCATATTTTGGCCACCGTGAATTGTGCTGCTATGAACATGGGTATGCATATATTACTGTTGTTTTACAGTTTCAATCCTTTTGGTATGATACCCAATAATGGTATAGCCAGATCATATGGTGGATCCATTCCCAGTTTTCTGAGGAATCTCCACATTGATTTCCATAGTGGTTGAACTAGTTTCCAATCCCACCAACAGTGTAAAAGAGTCCAGATTTCCCCACATCCTCGCCAGCATTTGTTGTTGTTTGACTTCTTAATGCTTGCCATTCTAAATGGTCAGATGAAATCATAGAGTAGTTTTGATTTGTGTCTCCCTGATTGCTAATGATGATGAACATTTTTTCGTGTATCTATTGGCCATTTGTATCTCTTCTTTCGTGAAGTGTCTATTCATTTCAGTTGCCCACTTCTTGATCGGATTATTTGTTTTCTTAGTATAAAGTCTTTTAAGTTCTTTGTATATCCTAGATATTAGGCCTCTGTCAGAGGGATAGCTTGCAAAGATCTTCTCCCATTCTGTGGGGTTTCTCTTTAAGCTCTTGATGGTTTCCTTTTTTTGTGTGTGTGGTCCTGGGGATTGAACCCAGGGGCGTTCTACCTCCATGCTACACCCCTGGCCCTATTTTTTTATACTTTATTTTGAAACCAGGTCTCACGAAGTTGCAGAGGGCCTCACTAGTTAAGAGAGTGAGAGAGAAAGAGAGAAAGAGAGAGAGAGAGAGAGAGAGAGACAGGGAGAGAGAGAGAGAGCTGAGGCTGGCCACGAACCCGGATCCTCTGGTCTCTGCCTCCCAAAGTACTGGGATTACAAGCGTGCACCACCACACCAGGCTGATGGTTTCCTTTGATGAGCAGAAGCTTTGTAGTTTAATGCTATCCCACTTATTAATTCTTGTTTTAATTTCCTGTGCTTTGGAGGTCTTGTTGAGGAAGTTTCTACCTGTGCCTATATGACAGAGTGTTGGACCTATGGCTTCTTCTAATAATTTCACAATCTCTGGTCTAACTTCCAAGTTTTTGATCCATCTTGAGTTGACTCTTGTGCAGGGTGAGAGGTAAGGATTCAGCTCCATTTTTCTACAGGCAGATAACCAGTTTTCCCAGCACCATTTGTTGAAAAGACTGTCCTTTCTCCAACATATGTGTTTGGCACCTTTGTCAAAAAATCAATTGGCTATAAGTTTGTGGATTTGTTTCTGTATCTTCTATTCTGTTCCACTGGTCTATGTGCCTGTTTTGTGCTAATACGATGCTGATTTTATTACTATAGCTCTGTAGTATAATTTGAAGTCAGGAATTGTGATGTCTCCTGCATGGTTCTTATTGCTGAGAATTGCTTTGGCTATTCTGGGTCTTTTTCTCCATATGAAATTAATGACTGATTTTTCTAGCTCTGCAAAATATGATGTTGGTATTTTGATAGGGATTGCATTGACTCTGTAGATCATTTTTGGCAGGATGGCCATTTTGATGATGTTTATTCTGCCTATCCAAGAGCAGGTGAGGTCTTTCCATCTTTTAAGACCTTTGAATTCTTTCTTCAGTGTTCTATAGTTTTCATTGTAGAGGTCTTTTACCTCTTTGGTTAAGTTTATTCCTAGGTATTTGATTGGTTTTGAAGTTATTGTGAATTGAATTGTTTTCTGAATTTCTTTCTCAGTGGATTCATGGTTGGCATATATGAAAGCTACTGATGTTTTTAGGTTGATCTTGTATCCTGATATTTTGCTGAATTTGTTAATCAGCTCTAGTAGACTTTTGGTTGAGTTCTTTGGGTCTTTTAGGTATAGGATCATATTGTCTGCAAATAAAGATAATTTTAGTTCTTTTCCCATTTGAATTCCTTTGATATCCTTCTCTTGTCTTATTGCTCTGGCAAGAGTTTCAAGGACTATGTTGAAAAGGAGTGGTGATAGTGGGCATCCTTGTCTTGTTCCTGATTTTAAGGCTATTCTGGCAATTTTTCCCCATTCGATAAGATGTTGGCTTTGGGTTTCTTATATATTGTCTTAATGATGTTGAGGCATGTTCCTTCTATTCCGATTTTCTGTAGAGTTCTTAACATGAATGAGTGTCAAATGCTTTTTCTGCATCTGTTGAAATGATCATGTGATTTTTTTTTAGTTCGGTTTATGTGGTGGATAACATGTATTGTTTTGTGTATGTTGAACCAGGCTTGCTTTCCTGGAATGAAACCAACTTGGTCATGGTGTACGATTCTCTCAATATGGTTTTGAATGCGCGTAGCTAGTATTTTATTTAGAATTTTTGCATCTATGTTCATTAATGATATTGGTCTGTTAATTTTCTTCCCTTGAGGTATCTTTATTTGTCTTTGATATTAATGTGATGTTGGCCTCGTGAAAAGAGTTTGGAAGAATTCCATCTCTTTCAATTTCATGGAATAGCTTGTGAAGTATACGTTTTAGTTCGTCTGTGAAGGTTTTGTAAAAGTTGGCTGGAAAATCATCTGGACTTGGGCTTTTCTTTGATGGAAGACTTTTTATTGCTGTTTCTATCTCTGTGCTTGCTATTGGTTGATTCAGTTTTTCTGTATCCTCTTGGTTCAATTTAGGTAGGTTGTATGTGTCTAGAAATCTTTCGACCTCTTCCATGTTTCCATTTTATTGCAATATAAGTTTTCAAAGTAGCTTCTTATGATCCTCTGGATTTTTCCACTATCTGTGGTGATATCTCCTTTTTAATTTCTGATTTTGGTAATTTGAGTTGATTTTCTCCTTCTTTTGGTTAAGTTAGCTAGTGGTTTGTCAATCTTGTTAATCTTCTCAAAGAACCAGCTTCTTGTTTTGTTGATTCTTTGTATTGCTTTTTATTTTCTATTTCATTAATTTCTGCTCTGAGTTTAGTTATCTCCTGCCTTCTACTAGCTTTGGGCTGCGACTGTTTATGTTTTTCAAGATCCTTGAGGTGTGTCATTAGGTTATTTATTTGGATGTTTTCTGTTTTTCTTATGTGGGCACTCAGTGCTATAAATTTTCCTCTTAACACCGCTTTCAAGGTGTCCCACAGATTTTGATATGTTGTGTCTCTATTTTCATTTAATTCCAGGAATTTTTTTATTTCTCCCCTTATTTCTTTTCTGATCCAGTCCTCACTCAGGAGTGTATCATTCAGTCTCCATGTACTAATGTGATTACTTTTAGTCTTCCTGTTGTTAATTTACAGTTTCATTCCGTTGTGATCTGAGGGAACTATATCACATCTTTTGAACTTGCTGGTACTTGTTTTGTGACCCAGTATGTGGTCTATTTTTGAGAATGTTCCATGGGCAGCTGAGAAAAATGTGTATTCAGTTGTTGCTGGTTGAAATAATCTGTATGTGTCTATTAGATCCATCTGGTCTATAGTTTTCTTTAGGTCTGGACAATCTTTGTTCATCTTTTTTTCTGGAGGATCGATCTAGTGGCGTGAGTGGTGTGTTGAAGTCTCCCAATATTATTGTGTTTGGGTCTATTTGGGACCTGATGTCCCGATGACTTTGTTTTATGAATGTGGGTGCTCCCACATTTGGGGCATTAATGTTTACTATTATTATATCTTCTTGTTGGATTGCTCCTTTTGTTAGTAAGAAGTGACCCTCTTTGTTTCTTCTGATGTGTTTTAGCTTAAAGTCTGTTTTGTCAGATATAAGCTTTGCTACCCCTGCTTGTTTTCGATCTCTGTTTGCATGGTACATCTTTTTCCATCCTTTTGCTTTTAGCGTATGATTATCTTTGGCTACAAGGTCAGTTTCTTGCAAGCAGCATATAGTTTTGTTATTCTTTTTAATCCACATTGCCAGTCTGTGCCTTTTAATTGGGGAATTGAGTCCTTTGACATTCAATGTTATTATTGAGGTATGATTTTTGTTTCCTGTCATTTTGAGTTCTATTTTCTGTTTGCTGTAGTGACAAATCTCCTTGCTTAGTAGCCTACCTGGTGGAGTTCACCTCTTCTGTGGTTCTGAAAATTGCTTGTTTTTCCTTCTTTGTGGTTTATTTCTTTTAGGATTTTCTCCAGTGTTGACTTAGTCCTCATGAATTCTTTAAATGTTTGTTTATCATGGAACATTTTTTTTCTCCATCAATTTTAAATGATAGCTTTGCTGGATATATCAATCTTGGTTGGAAGTTGTTTTCTTCCAGGGTCCGGAGTACTTCGTACCAATCCCTCCTGGCATTCCTGACTTGAGTTGAGGCGTCTGGGGTGATTTTTATTGTTTTACCCCTGTAAGTCACCTGTTGTTTTGCTCTTACTGTTTTAGGATTTTTTCTTTGGCCTCTACGTTTGACATTTTAATTATTACGTGGCATGGGGAGGTCCTTCTTTGGTCCTGTCTTAAGGGTGTTCTATATGTCTCCTCTTTGTGAATGTGCAAGTCCTTTTCTATGTTTGGAAATTTCTCTGAAATTATTTCTTTGAAGAGGTTTCTTATACCCTTGGTCTGTGTTTCTAATCCTTCTTCGATGCCTTTTATCCTTAGATTAGGACATCTTGTATTGTTCTGTATTTCTTGTATAGCCAGGGTGTGTTGTAATATCTTCTGTATATCGTTGGCTGTGTTTTCAGTTTTGAATGAACTGTCTTCCAGGAGTGATACCCTGTTTCCCATGTGGTCAAGCCTACTAGAGTTGGCTTCTATTGCAATCTTTAATTCGTTTATTGACTCCTTCATTTCATTCAGTGTTTCTTTCTGATTCTTTCTTAGAGCTTCAACTTCCTCCTTCATCTCCTCTATGCTTTCTTTGAGGCCTTTCATTATTCTGAAGATCAGAATTCTGAATTCTTTGTCTTGCATTTCCTACAGGTCAGTATCAGTAATCTCACTTGATGCATTGTGAGTGTTTCCTGTTTCTTCACTGTTCCTCATTCTCATACTTTTGGTGTTTTCAATTTTGTGTTTCTGTTGCTTCCATATCATCTTCCTTTTTATGTATAAGATCTCTTGATGGTCCCTGTAAACCCAAATGGGTCAGTGTGCTGCAGGCTGTGGTTCCCTCCCATCTGGTTGACCAGGACGTGGTGTGTGTGTGTGTGTGGGGGGTGGTTCTTGCAGGTTCTGGAGTTTGGGTGTTGGCATGTGAGGTGCACTTTGAGGCACAGGTGACAGTGCTAGAAGATGCCTGGTCTCTGAAGCGCGAGTGCTGAGGGTCGCCTGGGCCCCACAGGGTACACATGTGCTCCGGGTCTCAGTAGACATCGCTGGATGTTGCCCAGGCTCTGATACGTGCGCTGCATATCTCCCGCAGGCCTGAGGGGGGTGTGGACTCCGGGTATCAGTTGCCTGAGGGTGCATGGGCACTGAGGCACGGTGCACAGGATCGCATGCAGGCCCTACTGAGGTGCATGGGCTCTTGGGCCTCGGGTGGTGGTGCCGGAGCCTGCCCTAGCTCTGAGGTGGCATGGAGGGTTGTGTGGGTCTCGGGTGATGGGGCTGGAGTGTAGCCAGGCTCTGAAGCACGGCACAGAGGATCCTGCACAGGTAAGATAGGTACCAGTTCTGGGTCTCAGGTAGCAGCACCAGAGGGCATGGAGGTCTGAGGTGGGGCTTGGAGGGCTGCCTGTGTCTCAGGTGGAGGTGTTGGAGTCCAAGGCGGAGCACAGGGGACGCCCAGGTCACGCGGGATTGTCCGGCTGGCAGCCCGGATCACTCTGGATGGTGCAGCTGGCCTAGGTGGAGCACAAGGGGTCACCCGGGTCAGACGGGACTGCATGGCTGGCCTAGGTGGAGTGCAGAGGGCCACCCTTGTTGCATGGGACCGCGGGTGGACTAGGTGGAGCACCGGGTGCTGCCCAGGTCATGCGGGACGGCAAGGCTGATCTAGGTGGTTCTCAGGGGGATGCCCTTGTCGCACGGGATGGTGCCACTGGCCTAGGTGGGACCCAGGGGGCCACCTTGTCACGTGGGATGGTTCAGGCTGACCTAAGTGGAGCTCAGGGGGCTTCTCTTATAGCGCGGGTTAGCGTGGCTGGTCTAGTTGGAGTGCAGGGGGCCGCCTTTGTCATGTGGGATGAGGTGGCTGGTCTAGGTGGAGTGCAGGGTCCACCCTTGTCACGTGGGATGGCAGAGCACAGGGGACCACCCTTGTCGCATGGGACAGCGGGGTGCAGGGGACCACCCTTGTTGCGCGGGACTGCCAGACTTGTCTAGGTGGAGCGCAGGGGGCCGCCCTTGTGCAGGATGGCAGGGCGCAGGGGACCACCCTTGTCACACGGGATGGCGTGGCTGGTCCAGGTGGAGTGCAGGGGACCATCCTTGTTCCGCGGGATGGCGCATCTGGTCTAGGTGGAGTGCAAGGGGCCGCCCTTGTCGCTCCGGACTGCGGGGCGCAGAGAATGTCCTTGTTGTGAGGGACTGCACGGCTGGTCTAGGTGGAGTGCAGGGGTCTGCCCTTGTCACTCAGGGAGGGGGCGGAGCACAGGGAACCATCCTTGTCACGCAGGACTCTGCGGTTGGCCTAGGTGGAGCGCAGAGGGTAGCCTCTGTCCCATGGGACAGCGTGACTGGTCTAGGTGGTGCGCAGGGCCATCCTTGTTGCTCAGGACCGTGCAGCTGGTCTAGGTGGAGCGTAGGGGACCGCCTTTGTCACGCGGGATGGCAGGGCGCAGGGGACTGCCCTTGTAGCATAGGACAGCGTGGCTGGTCTAGGTGGAGCACAGGGGGCCACCCTTGTTGCGTGGGCTGCTGCGCTGGCCTAGGTGGAGTACAGGGGGCTGCCCTTGTCCCGCAGGACAGTACGGCTGGTCTAGGTGGAGCACAGGTGCCGCCCTTGTCACGAGGGACGGCGTGGCTCACTTAGATGCAGTGCAGGGCGGGCCGCCTGGATCTTGGCTGGTGTGGGGCTCTGATGCTGGGTGTTGGGGATTGCGTGGGCTCGTAGCGTAGTGGTAGGGAGGTGCGTGACTGTGGCGGGAGCTTGTGCTAGGGCAGTCTTTGAAGGATATTCATGATGGCCCCACCACTCACAGAACTCTGCTCCGGTTTCTCCTCCCAATTTGCTGGTGGTGCCGGGGGCTATTAGCCCCGGCTGTAGGGTCAGGGGTAAGATGGCTCCTTACTGAGCCCGCCGACATGGGATTGCATCTTTCTGTGGGAATCTGTAGCTGGTAGGCTCTGCGTCTGTGTAGTCGTACTCAGGTTGCTGGATTTTGGGTTTTGGTTCTTCTGTGGCTGTGTGATATTGTTTAGTTCTGTTCCCCTGAGGCGATTTTGAGACAGGCTCCTTCAGGGGCTCCTATTCTGTTGCCATCTTGGATCCTCCCTGCCATAAGATAATCTTAAATGAATGATTACTTATAGATGAAATTTTCATCCATCCATCATGCAATGCAGGATCATTGAGCTTCCACTGTGACCTGGGCCTGTGCCGAGTGCTTTGAATTCAATGTAAGAACAAGTTAGTGTAGGTCCTTGCTTTCACAGTGCTTGTCTACTCAGGAAGACAAGGAACAATCCTAAGAAACAAGTAATATGGGAAAGTAGGCATTGCTACCAAGAATACAATAGAAAGTATATAGAAAAGCAGAATTAAATGACCAACTGTGAGGGGCAGTATCCTATAAGCAGCTCAGGTCAGCTCCTGGGAGGAGATGCCATTATAGCAATTTGTGGATCTGAACACAATATCCAAGGACAGATCTGGGGGTGATCGAGGCAGAGGTAACAGCAAGTCCAGAGGCCTGAGGAAAGATGGAACTTCTCAAGGTCTAGGAGGGCACAGAAAAGGAGCCTTTGGGTTGAAAAAAGGGCAAGACAGCCTCACCTGATAGAAAGCCCAGCTCAGTTTAATTAGGGATAAGGTTTAAAAAAAGGAACAAGAAAACAAAAATTGGCTCAGATATTTAAAAAATAGAAAGAAATGAATGGGAGTGCCAAAGGATGAGCCAATACTTAACTACCCATGGATGCTTTATTTGCTGTCGAGATTTCCTGTGACATCTTTCTTTCCATCTTTCAGCAGGAACTTAAGATATCAAGAGGAAAGCTGGTGTGGGAGGGGACAGAACATAGAGGGGTGTGAACTTATGTGTATAGTTTCACTGAGTTGTGCAAGGCTGGTGTCCTTCAATCCAAGGTCAACTGAGAGACACTGACAAGGAAATAAGAAATTCCTTGCCCAGGACTTGATGGTTCTCTACCTGGTGCCTTAGTTCTTATGAACCCTCCCTTTCACCTGCTGTGCCAGAGGCCCCTTGACACATTTCATATATCTAAAAACGCCCCAGAGCAGGTTTACATACCCGCATTAAAGAGAGTGTATTTGCACAACAGTGTTCACAGGAAGAATAAGGGAACACAAAAAGTTGTTCAGAATAATGGTGATGATGCTCTGAATTTTCTTTCCCAAATAAGTCTTGGCCTTAGACCTCCAAATAAAGTCCAGGAACTGGAGAAGTCTACTAACCCTAAGAGTCCCATGTTTCTATGACAAATATGTATCAACCCATGAATAGTTTTTGGCATTGGAAAGATCTTGCCATATGATAGCACTTTTGTTTGAAGCTATCTTTTTCAGTGATCGTCCCATAGCAGGAATTTCAGGAGCAGCCCTCGGGTTTGGAGACACTTGGCTGGAGGTGAGATGTTATGATTCAAGTCACCCAGTCCTTTCCTAAACTAGGAGCCCCAATGCATTGGACCTAACCTGGTGCTGGGAATTCCAGGCTGTGTTGCTCAGTGTTCAGTCCATATCCCACCACCCACTACATTCCAGCTCACTGCGCCAAACCTGTCAGAAGCTGCAAAGGACAGAATCCCCTGAGGGCATGTGTGCACATGAGGACATAGGGAGTTGGACTGGGCAAAGTAACAATGTGAGTCCCTCCACAGAGACTAGGAGACTTTGAACATTGAGAAACACTCACTGGCCTATATTTTCTGGAATGGAGCTCTGGAAAGGAGAACTTGCAGACTCCACATTGGGTCCACTGAAACTAAGAACACCTCTGTCTCTCTCTGTCTCTGTCTCTCTGTCTGTCTCTCTCTCTCACACACATACACACACACATACACACACACACACACACACACACACACACACACACACACACAGGGCCATGCACTCACAGTAGTTTATTTTCTCATGATAACTCAGTGTGGGGAGAGACCTCTGTCCCTCTGTACCTCTTAGAGGCCTGAGGAGACACACGCTCTAAGGAAACTTTAGGCCTGGACAGAAAGGGTGAAGGGGGAGAGGTGGATAAGGGACTCTGGGTATCAGAGAAGGGAGAGGGAACATTCCTTTAAATGGGGGAAACGTCCGGCTCAAGGGATCAGGAGAAGCTTTGGAAAGGGAAACAAATGTCAAATTGGATGAATTCCAAAAATGAGGTAGTTGAGGATGTGCTTGGGTGTGTCAGGAAGGAAGGAACCCCTCACTCCAAGGCCTGGCCTCTTCCCAGGGCACCTGGAAGGAACAAAAGGGAGGGCCTGGGAACTTCCCCTCTGCTGGGAGCCACTGTGTGGGGCCTGCTGGGTCCCATCTCTACCACGTATGCAGCCCTCTATTTCAGGCCTGGTGACAGATGGGTGGTGAGTGAGGATCCTGAGCTAGCCTGGGCTCCCCTCCCAGCTGCTTCGCTAGCTGACTGTGGGTGGATGGGAGACTTAATGCTCTGTGTCTCCTTAAGGAGAACAGTCACAGAGCCATTGGGAGCCATAAGTAAATACAATGTGCAAAGTGCTTTACACCAGAACTGGCCCCACAGTGGGCACTATGCAAGTGCTCGCTGCCAGCCAGTGTCTATAGAATTAGGGAATGTTGGTTGGGGTTCAGCTCAGAGGTGGAGCATGTGCTTGGCATGTGTGAGGCCCTGGGCGCAAACCCCAGATAGAATGAGAGAGCGAGAGACAGAAAGAAAAAGAAGAGGGAAAGAAAAAGGAAAAGGGAATAAAAGAAAATGGTGTGTAAGATAACCCTCCAAGTAGAACAACAGTAATATATGCATACCCATGTTCATAGCAGCACAATTCATAGTGGCTAAATTATGGAACCAACCTAGATGTCCATCAACAGATGAATGGATTACAAAATTATGGGAAATACACACAATGGAATTCTACTCAGCAATAAAGAAGAACAAAATAACAGCATTCGCAAGAAAATGGAAAGATCTGGAGAACATTATGTTAAGTGAGATTAGCCAATCACAAAAAAAGAAGGGACATATGTTTTCATTAA
>PVJS01040946.1:0-18144 GCA_004027185.1 Glis glis
TTATACTTTATTTTGAAACCGGGTCTCACAAAGTTGCGGAGGGCCTCACTATGGAGAGACAGAGAGAGAGAGAGAGAGAGAGAGAGAGAGGGAGGGAGAGAGAGAAAGAGAGAGCTGAGGCTGGCCACGAACCCGGATCCTCCGGTCTCCACCTCCCAAAGTACTGGGATTACAAGTGTGCGCCACCACGCCTGGCCTTGCAAAATGTCTATTTCAATGGCCCATTTCTTGATTAAGTTATTTAATTTTTTAGTGTTAAGTCTTTTAAGTTCTTTGTATATTCAAGATATTACTTCTCCATCTGAGGAGGAACTGGCAAAGATCTTCTTCCATTCTCTAGGCTCTCTGTTTAAACACTTGATGGTTTCTCTTGCTGCACAGAAACTTTTTAATTTAATGCCATCCCATTTATTAATTCTTGACTTAATTTTCTGAGCTTTGAATGAGGGTAACTTTATCTTTACTTTAATTCATATGGTTATGAGTATAGATAGATAAATAGATAGATAGATACATACATATATACATATATGTATATATATACACTTATGTACATTTTTAATTCATTCCAAATTAATTAAATTATCAGTTTTCATCTGTAGTTTACCTTATAAATACGAAAGTGTCACCTAGGGTTAAAATAGGAAACTGCAAGGTTATATGAATTTTTGCATTATATAATTTATTTTTTCTTATTCCATTTCTGAGAACTCTTTGCCCAAGCACTAGAGAAGCAAGATAGATTTGTGATTAAAAATACAAGTTCTGAATTCCTACTGATCTTTGACTCCTTGCTTTCTCACATACTAACTGTATGATTCTCAGAGCCTCAATTCTCTTAACTAAAAAACAAGGCTTTCAGTAGTGCTGACTCCATGGGGTTAAGTAACAGAATGCATGGAAGTACTTACCACAGCATCTATTACTGAACCACAAGTTCAGTAAGATGTGTATATTTGTATGTGTGGTACTAGGGATTGAACCCAGGGACATTCTACCTCTGAACTATAGCCCAACCCTATTTTATTTTTTATTTTGAAACAAGGTCTCACTACATTGATGAGAGCCTTGTTAAGTTTCTGAAGCTGGACTCAAACCGTGATCCTCTTGTCTTAACCTTCTAAGTGCTGGGATTATAGACGTGTGTCACCACTTTAGGCTGAGGTTGTATTTTCTTGATCCAAAATTCACTCCTTTGATTCAAAGACACCAGGCAAAGATGGAGGAATAGAATTATCCTTCGTGAGACTGCAAAAGAGAAGAGCAACAAAGGCAGCAAAGGGCAAACTGTATGCCAAGGAGAGAGATCAAGATAGAACTCTGGAAATCAATATAGAAATAAGGGGAAGCCTCAACAGCATAGAGAGTTGGGAAGACAACACAAAGAAAATAATGAAGCAATTTGCAAATGCAGCCCCAGCTCCCTGGCTGGGGGTGGGGAGCCACACTCTGCAAGCCAAGGTAAGCCAGAAAGTGCAGACAACCCTGGTAATAGCAGCGGCCCAGCAGTCCCATCTGCAGGAAAATCCACAGTTCTTACAAACTTTAAATCCAGTTTGGGGATCTGCTCAAAAGTGACTCCTGCACAAGGAGTTTGTTCTGGGAAGAAATTCATTACCTCACTCAGCAAACACTCAGTGCTACAACCAGGAGCCATCTTAAGAAGGTCCTATTGTTAGGGACTAAACTCTTCTGGGGATCAGAAAACCTGGAACAATCATAATTCATGGTCTCTGTGGACACCCCGCTGCATTGACCCAGTGGGTGATGGACACAGAGACAGTCATGGCTTGGGGGACTGTGTAACACAAACTTACCCACTGATGAGAAGTGACAGCAGTTGAGGGCGGTTTTGCACAGGGGCCAGGGCCTGAAGGCACCAGGACTGAGGCTAGTAAATCACTGATCCCCATGACCGCCCCCAGCAGAGATCTTGGTGGTTGGATGCACCACCCACCAAAGGCATTCCAAGGATAAGCTGTAGCCTGGATGTTTGCATGCCCCCAGGTACACTGACTAGAAACCTCTGGGCTGAATATGTGCCCACCCAGCATGACGCACATACTGCCAAAACTCGGCCCACGAGAAGGGCTTGCTGTGGGCCCTGGGCATGCAGACTGAAAACCTCTGGATCAAGTCTGTGCCTGTCTACTGGGCTTCATGATCAGTGAAAACTCAGTGGTGAGAAGGATTCCCTGTGGCTCTGACATTCGCCTCACCCCCAGGTGTGTATACTAAAAGCCTCTGCAGAGAATATAGCTCTGGCCAGGTCAACATCCTATTAATCCATCCAGTGAGAAATATGAAGCCCAGTCTGCTTTCTGTCCCAACTTGTTTGGAGTGAGCTGAAATGAATCACAGCAGGCTGGAGCTATGACCTCTAATACCCAGCAGATGCCAACTTTAGAAGACTCAGAGAGAAGCATCTCCAAGCACTACAGCTAGGAGGAATTTTTGACTCTTTTCTTTTTCCCCAAATATATCTTTTTAATACCTTTTTTGATGCATTATAGTCTCACATCATAATGTAGTTCATAGTGATAGTGACATACATGCACACAGCACTTGGTGAGCTTTCCCCCGGCTCCCTCCCACTCCACCCCTTCCCCATACATTTTAAGATTGGCATTGGTATTCTCACATGTGCACATATTGTCAATGAAAGTGTTTCCTTTATAAATTCTATTTCCCCCCACCCTCTTCTAGACTACCTCCCTTGCTCCACTGGGGTTTGTCCTCCATTATGTAAAGTTCCATGGTATAGTCAGATATAGAATGCCCCCTGAAGAACTCATAAATTGATGTTCACAATTGATGCAATTGAGTCATGAAGGCTATAATCGCATGAATAGATAAATCAGCCGGGCGGGGTGGCACACACCTGTAATCCCAGTACTTGGGAGACTGAGACAGGAGGATCACAGGTTCACAGACAACCTCAGCAAGTAGTAAGACTCCCATCAACCTAGCGAGACCCTGTTTCAAAATAAAAATAAAATTGGGCTGGGGGTGTAGTTCAGAGGTAGAATGCTCCTAGGTTCAATTCCAATACCCCCCAAAAAATAGATAAATCCATTGTAGTGGATCTGAGTGGTAACCTAGGCAGGTAGAGTGTGTCTGGAGAAGGTATGTCCCTGGGTGTGTGGCTTTGGGGATTATATATGGTCTCTGACCCCCTTGCTTGCTCTCTCTTGCTTCTAGCTTCCTGGTGTGAAGAGCAGAGCCCATGTGTTTGCTCGCTCTCTGCATCCTGCCGCCATGGCCTGAGTTCCAGTTCCACACCCTGGCTTCACATGGACTGAACTCTGAGATCTCGAAAAATAACTGTGAGCAAATAAATCTTCCTTTTCCCTAAAATGCGGGGTCAGTTATCTTGGATTATAGCAGTGAAAATGCTTGACTAAGACATTCCAATATATCTTTTCTTACTTTTTATTTCTCATTATTTTTTCTTACTTTTGTTTTTGTTTTTATTCTTTAAGTAGCTATTTTCTCTTTCTTTTCTTCTTTCTCATTTTTCCTTTTCCTTTTCTCCTACTTTTCCATTTTTTCTCTTTTCTCTTTTTAAGTTGTTTTATTTCTTCTTTCTATTTTTTCCTTTCCTCTTTTTAATTTTTCCCTTGCTGTTTTATTTTAAATTAATTTTACTTTTACTAATTCTTAATTTTTAGTCTATTCTATATTATTTTGGGCCCTTTCTTTTCTAGTGTTATTGGTATGTGATTGCAGTTTTTTTATTTTCTTTATCTGGTATATTTTATGTTGTTTCTACTGTTTGTTTTCTTCTTTCCATGCTGAGCTAGAACTGAGCAGTGCTTTGAACATGTTTGGTGGTGCTTTGCCACTGTGCTACACACTTCCAGCCCAGCGGAGAGAATTGCACCCTTCTCCAGACATGGCCAGGTACAGTTTGAATCTCACTAGATACTTCAATTTAAATAATAGGGGAGATAAAAGCCCCCAGATAACAACCCAGACCCCAGTAGATATGGTAGGGGATGAATGAAGTCCCATCCCTGGACATTCACCCCTATAGCAAAAGCAGAGAGAAATAACTGGTGTGTACACCACAACCACAAGTGACCTCATAATAGGATGCTCACATACCCTTTCACACCACATACTGCTGGCATGACTAGGGGAGAAACCACAGAAAACTGTCTACTCTACACCTGCCTGAACTATCAGAGGGTCTCCACCTTTGAGAAACCTACAGAGAAAGTGGTTCCCTCAGACTCTGACATAGGAAGAATTGTGTCAAAAACCACTGACTTAGTCAAAGAAGCCACAAGCAAACTACACTGCAAATTCCATTTGGAATTGAACTTGACACCTCACAACAAATCAATATGCCAGGGCACATCATCAAGAGAAGGCTGCTTACTAAGGAGGCTTGCTCATAAAAATGGAAGAGATACACATCCCAACAAATGATCAAATCTCAACATAGAAACAAAAGAGATATGAAAACCAAGGCAACACCATATCTCCTAGAGATCAAAACACTTGTAACTGATTTCCAAAGATGTCAAAGTAGAACAAATGCTGGAAAAAGTTAAGGAGATGATTTTTAGAAGCTTAATGAATTCTAAGAGAATACAAATAAGCAGCTGAATGAATTAAGGAAGACAATGCAAGATAAAAATAAAACATTCAATAAAGATATGGAGATTTTGAAAAAAGAACCAAAGAGGTATCTTGCAAACAGAAAGCTCAGTAAATCAGATTTAAAAAAAAAAACTCAATTGAAATCCTCACCAGTAGATTAGATGAAGCAAATGAGAGAATATCAGGGATTGAAGATAAGGCCAATGAATTATCACATTGACAGAGCAATAAAAAAATAAGAAAGAATGAATAGAACATGCAAGATCTCTGGGACCCCATTAAAAGACCAAATATCAGCCAGGCGTGGTGGCGCACGCTTGTAATCCCAGTACTTTGGGAGGCAGATACCAGAGGATCCGGGTTCAAGGCAAGCCTCATCTCTCTCTCTCTCTCCCTGTCTCTCTCTCTCTCTCTACCTAGTACGGCCCTCCACAACTTCGTGAGACCCGGTTTCAAAATAAAGTACAAAAAAATAGGGCCGGGGGTGTAGCGCAGACGTAGAACGCCCCTGGGTTCAATCCCCGGTACTGCAAAAAAAAAAAAAGACCAAATATAAGCCAGGCATGGGGGTACACACCTGTAATCTCAGTACTTGGGAGGCTGAGACAGGAGGATTAAAGGTTTGAGAAAAGCCTCAGCAATTTAGCGAGATGCTGTTTTAAAAATAAAAAAATAAAAAGGGATGAGAGTGTGGCTCAGAGGTAGAATGCCCCTGGGTTCAATTCCCAATACAAAAATAAAAGACCAAAAATAAAAAGAAAAACAAACCAAACCCCAAACTAGTAGAAGGAAAGAAATAATAAATAGCAAAACTAAATAAGACAGAGACTAAAAGAACACTACTAACGATCAATGAAACAAAGGTTGGTTCTTCTAAAATATAAACAAGGAGATGATTCCAAGATGACAACTGAGGGAGACAGCACATAATGGTCCCTCTGAGCCTCAGACCTCAATTGCTGTAAAAGCAGCCTCTTGATAAGAGAAGCAGCAAAAAATTGAACTAAACAATGAAAATCTGACAGAAGACAGAACAGAGGATAGTAAAGAGCTCTGCACACCTTGCCTGGGGAACAGTGATGGCGGCAGCGGTGGTGCCAACTCGACCAAGTCGCTCAGGAGCAGCCAGCAGCCGACATTGTGGCTTCCACATGCCAACAACAAAGAAGCCAAAGTCCTGTTGTAAAATCTAGCAGCTGCAGAACTTCAGCAACAAAGGCGAGCAGCAACTGCTCCATGCTCGCCAGAGACCTGAATACCTGGACTGGACGCCTGACCATAACCTGTAGCAGTGCGACAGAGCCCACCCTCTCCCCCAGAGACTAAGAGAGGCTGCTCAATAAGACTGTAAGTTAAAGAGCCGCCCCAGGGGGAGACCATCCTGTGCAACCATAGGGAAGGGCGTGACAAGTGATAGACTCGGGGGTCTGAGACCCTGTGAATCATCCCTGTGGATGTGGAAGAGGGGTCTGCTGTAAAACACAGCAGAAGAGTGGATAAGCAGTCACCCTCCTGTGATGGTTGGGCAGGTTGCAGCACCCTTGCTGGGTTTCCGGGGATCGCCAGTGCCACTGGGCACCTGCACAGGCTGAAAGAGTGCCAGGCAAGGGTCCCAATCACTGAAGGAGATGAAGAATTGGGCCTACATACTGACATTATAGCTATAGGATACTGAGCAAGCGAGAACACTTGAAACATGTTCGAGATCCTACTATAATAGGTAGAATTCCCTTTTGCAAGCTTCCTCCCTCTTTCCTATTTCCTCTATTCTCTCTGCCCCCCCCCTTTTTTTCTTTTTTATCATGTATTAGATCCATTTCATATCACTATACCAAAATACTATACACTGGCTGCTAGAATCCTCCTCTATTTTCACTACCTCTAATCTTTACTATATATTACCTTACTAAACTCAAACTCTTATTCTACTCAATTCTATTCTCTACTTTACCCTATCCTTCCATTCATTACTTCAACACCTTCCACCTGACTCATCCTTCAACAGTGAACTCAACGCATCTTGCCCTTGTATATTACAAGCTGACTCCTCTAAATCCCTACAGCTGAGATTGGACCACATAGGTGAACCACCAGAATGAACTACCAGTCACCAAGGACAAACTAACCACAGCTGACAGACAGAACTACCCAACAATCCACACAGTGAAGTTTAAAAATGCACAGGATACAAACTGTTTAGCTCGCATCTCTGAGCCTAGTCCCTAATACAGAGGTGACAGACAGGTCCCCAGAACTTAACACCTGGAACCCATCAACATCACCATTGCAGCTGGCAGAAGGAACCCTAGAGTAACTGCAACCCAGTACTGACAATCTATAGGCAGAACAACAATGGGAGAAATAGGACATAGTTTTCAAAGTTGGTTTTAAAGGGTAATAATAAACACAACAAAGAACCAAGAATAACCATTCAGTAAAGGCTATTCACTTATAAGGCTTGCCTAGTAGGAAATATCTACCTCCAGAATAAGATAATATAAAGGAAGAGAGATTAGACATAGGAAACCTAGAGTGAGAGAAAGCTACCAAAAGCAACAATGATATAAACTTATAGAATCTGAAATCATGAGAAGAAAGAATAGCAAAGAAACAATATGCTCCCACAACTCCACAACTACAGAACCCACTAACACAGATTTGCAAAGATTGCCAGAAGGACAATTCAGATCTTTAATAGTAGAAATGATACAGGATTTCTGAAAACAATTCAGAGAGAGCCTGAAAGGAATGAAGAATCAAATAAACAAAGAATCTGACACCCTGAACAGGAATCAAAAAGAAGCTCTGAAGGAGGTGAAGGATGCAATAATTGAAATGAAGGCATCAATACAAACTATCACCAGTAGACTAGACCACATGAAAAACAGAATCTCACTCTTAGAAGATGACCGCTCCAAAAATGAACACATAGTATATAAATTAGAAAAAAACAATTTGACAGCATGTATTGGACATTGAAGAAATCTTGGCCAATCTTAAAAGAGCAAGCCTAAGAATAATAGGCATAGAAGAGGGAATAGAAGCTGAAACCAAAGGAATCAATAATCTTTTCAAAGAAGTAATATTAGAAAATTATCCAAATATAGAAAAAGAGGTTGACACACAGGTACAGGAAACATATAGAACCCCCAATAGACAAGATTAGAGAAAAGGTACACCACACCACATAATAATCAAATAGACTAATATAGAGGCCAAAGAGAGAATCTTAAAGGCAATGAGAGTAAAAGACCAAGTGACATTCAGAGGCAAACCAATAAGAATCATTCCAGACTCTTCAAGCCAAGTCATGAAAGTCAGGAGGGCCTGGAGTGACATACTCCAAACTCTGAAAAAAAAAAAAAAACCTAAGACCACAAAGGCACATGAAGTTGAAAAGAGGATCAATACGTGGGATTGCATTACACTGAAGAGCTTCTGTGCAGCAAAGGAAACTATCAAGAACCTCAACAGAGAGCCGACAGAATGGGAGAAGATCTTTGCCAAGCACTTCTCTGATAGAGGACTAATATCTAGAATATACAGAGAACTCAAGAAAATCACTACTAAGAAAAAACAACCCAATCAAAAAATGGGCAAATAAACTAAATAGACACTTCACAAAAGAAGAAATACAAATGGCCAATAAATGTATGAAAAATATTCTACATCATTAGCAATCAGAGAGATGCAAATCGAAACTACTGTGAGATTTCACCTAACCCCAGTTAGAATGGCAATCATTAAAAACACAAACAATAACAAATGCTAGTGAGGATGTGGAAAACTAGGAACCCTAACACACTGTGGATGGGATTGCAAATTAGTGCAACCACTTTGGAAACAGTGTGGAGGATCCTCAGAAGAATGGGAATGAACCTACCATATGACCCAGCAATACCACTTCTAGGCATCTACCAAAGGAATGGAAACCAAACTACCAGACTAACACTTGTGTATCTATGTTTATAGTTGTACAATTCATGATTGCCAAACTATGGGACCAGCCAACATACCCATCAACAGATGAATGGATTACAAAACTATGGAACTTTATACAGCCATAAAGAAGAAAAAATTACATAATTTGCAGGGAAATGGACGGAATTAGAGAACATTATGCTAAGTGAGATTAGTCAGACACAAAAAGTGAAAAGTCAGATGCTCTCCCTAATATGCGGAAGCTAGGGAGAATAGAGCATAGGAGGGACTTCAGACAGAGTTGGAGAAAACCTTAGATGAATAAAGAAGGGAACTAAATTGAGAGAGATGGGAGGGGGGAAGAGGGAAACACCCTAATGTACAGAATGTACATACACAAACTTGTCAAAGTCAATCACTATACTGAGCATGAGAAGGAGGGAAGGGGAAGGGAATGGGGGTGGGAATCGGGGGAGGGCTAATTAGCCGATGTATTCATGTATACTTCTATCAACCGGAAAACCATCAAGATGTATTAATAAAATGCACCAATAAAAAATAAAGTAAAATATGAACAAAATTGACAAACCCTCAGCGAAACTAAGCAAAAAAAAGAAAAGAAAATAAATAAAACCCAGATGAATAACATTAGGGATTTAAAATGTGAATGTTACAATAGAAACCACAGAAATCCATAGTATTATCAAAGTAATATTTTGAAAATTTATATGTTAATAAACTGAAAAATCTAGAGAAAATTTGGAAAATTTCTAGATAAATGTAATCTTTCAAAATTAACCCAGAGGTTATAAAAAATACCTATCCAGAGTAATAATAATTGATGACATTGAAACAGTAATAAAAAGTCTCAAAAAATTCTAAGACTGGACAGAGTAATAGCTAAATCTGAATTTCACCAGACTCTTAAAAAATAACTAATACCAACACTCCTCAAACTATTCCATGAAATAGAAAGGGAAGAAATCCTTTCAAACCCCTTCTATGAACCCTGTGTCCCCCTGATTACCAATACCTAATAATGATGCAACAAATAAGTAAAACTATAGAGTTAACAATATTATTGATAAGTATAGATGCAAAAGTTCTCAATAAAATACTCACAAATTAAATTCGGCAGCACATTAAAAAGACCATACTGTGATAGTTGGTCTGGTTTGTCAACTTGACCCACCTAAGATCATGTGACTTTGGTTGTGTAACAGCAGATTGAACCGGAAATCCTGCCCTAAATGTGGGTAGCAGGGTTCTGATAGGTGCAGGACTTAGATAAAAGAAGGAGAAAGCCGCATAGAGGGAGCCGCGACTCTTCCTGAAGAAAACGTATCTGCTCTCTTCTGAGGTCGTCAGTCTCCAACTTTACCGTTTCCTTGAAGAGCTTCTTGATCTTCTGCTCTCATCTGAGATCGTCGGCCTCCAGCCTTCGAACTGAAACTTCACCATCATTTCTCCGAAGAACTTCCTTATCTTCACATCTTGGATTGGACTGAATCGGTGGTTGCTTCAATCCTAAGGCTCCAGCTCTTAGACCACCCGACCAGCTACTGATTCCTCTGATTCTTCATGTGCAATCGAAACTCAGGACTACATTGTGAGCTGATCTAATAAACCCCTTTTTTATATATTCATTCTGTGAATTCTGTTAATCTAGTGAACCCTGACCAATACACATACACCATGATTAAGTTGGCTTCGTCCCAGGGATGAAAGGATGGTTCATTCTATGTAAATCTATAAACATAATACACCAATTAGAACCAAGGACAAAAAAAAACACATAATCATCTTAATATATGTAGAAAAAGTCTTCAAAAAATTCAACACCTCTTCATAATAAAAACCCTGAAGATCCTCAATAACTTATTGAGAACTTATTGAGAACCCCAGTACAAAAAAAAGAAAAAGGAAAAGAAAACACCTGAAGAAACTAACTTCAACATCATAAAGGCTATATTAGAATAAGCTCATAACCAACATCATACTGTCCAGAGAAAAAAAATGAAAGCATTTCCTTTGAAGTCAGAAAGACAAACCAGGACCAGTGGCTCACACCTACAATCCTAGTGCTTGGGAAGCTGAGACAAGAGGATAGCAAGTTCAAAGCCAGTACACAATAACTTAGTGAGACCCTGTCTCAAAATAACAAATTTAAAAAGGGAGGACATGGTGGTGTACCTCAGAGGGAGAACCCCCCGGGGTTCAATACCCAGTACCAATAAATAAATAAATATCAGGAAAGAGTCAACGGTGTCTACTGTCACCACTCACCTTCAATATAGCCAGACATTAAACACAGATGTGTAGACCAATGGAAAAGAATAGAAGACACAGATACAAACCCACACAGATACAGTCATGTGATTCTTGACAAAGGTGCCAAAAATATAAATACAGCCTCTTTAACAAGTGGTACTTGGAAAACTGGATATCCATATATAGAAGGATGAAACTAGATCCCTGTCTCTCACTCTGTACAAAAGTCAACTCAAAATGTATCAAAGACTTAAATTTAAGACCAGAGACTTTTCAACTATTAGAAGAAAAATAGGGGAAACATTTCAACATATTTAGGCACAAAGACTTCCTGAATAGAAGTCTCATAGCCCAGAAAATAAGAGAAAGCATTGATACATGGTATGGCATCAAATTAAAATCTTCTGCCTAGCAAAGGAAACGACAGAATGAAGGAACAACCTACAGAATGGGAGAGAATCTTTTTCAGCTACTTCTCCAACAGAGAATTAATATACAGAATATACAAAAAACTCAGTATCTCCACTAATAAAACAAATAACCCAATCAATAAATGAACAAATGAACTGA
Source organism: Glis glis (assembly GCA_004027185.1). Lineage (NCBI taxonomy): Eukaryota > Metazoa > Chordata > Mammalia > Rodentia > Gliridae > Glis > Glis glis. The sequence goes on from PVJS01040946.1 coordinate 11,371, forward strand.
ACAGACACTAAGCACAAATCACCAACAATTATATGAAAAAATATTCAATATGTTTATTGATCAAAAATGCAAATCAAAACTATACTGAGATTTCGCCTTAGAATTTATCCAAAAGAATTGAGGCTAGCATACTTTAGAAACACATGCATACCTATGTTTATCACAGCACAATTCACAATAGACAAGTTATAGAATTAGCCTAGGTGTCAGTCATCAGATGAATAGATAAAGAAAATATGGTATGTAGATGGGTGAAAATGTGGTATATATACATATATGGATGAAAATGTGATAGATTTTGGATGGATGCATGGATGGATGGATAGATGGATGGATGGATGGATGGATGGATGGATGGATGGCAATTGCCTATATTTTTGCTGGCAGCCTGTGTCACATGGTCCAAGAGTGGCATGTGGGTGATTATCATTTACCTGTGTCCACTTGCCATTTAATAAAATACCTGTTCTCCATTGCTTTTCAAAGCCACCATTGTCTACTATTTGTGACTATTGTGGCTGGGAACTGCTCTCCAACACCAATCTGTATACCAAGATCGACAAACTAGCCTCTGCCCTATATATGCAAAGTAATACACTGTGTTTCAATGATGACTGGTTCCAAGTCATAGTTCATTAGTTCAGTTGCTCAGAACATGGTGTTCATGAAACTAAAGCCAAGGATATGATAGTATTTGCCTGAGTGAGATCTATATATCATCTCACCTGAGAGAGCAGGTGTCCCTCCTCTTTCTTCTCTCCTCTCCTTTTCTCTCTTTCTCTTTCTCCTTCTTTCCTTTCTCCCTTTCTTCCCTCCTACAACATATGAATATGTGGTGTTCATGAATGAATCTTAAACATTACATGAAATGATAATATAGATAAATCATTTACATATATAATACTTATAAAATTATATCTTACATTTTATTGATTTAGGATATGTGTAAAGCACTTAGCCTAAACAAAATACTTATCTGCCAGCTGGTATGCTAAGGGCTTTGCATAAATTCTCATTTAATTCTCACAATAATACCATGGAGTGGATTATGTTATTATCTCTATTTTACAAATATTATTTCAGGTTTAGAGAAGTTAAATAACTCATCCAAGGTCACATATCTAGGAAATGATAGAGCCATAATTCAATATTCAATCTCAGTATTTCTGATTTCAAATCATATTTATCATACTTATTATGTAGTATCATTATATATAATATATATTTTACACATATAGTTAAATGTTATATTAAAAACAAACATATAGTTTGTATATATAGTTTTTCCATTGGGGAAAAAAGAGTGCAGTAAGAAATATTACCTAAATTCATCCCCAAATCAAGAATATAACTGAAAACATATGTTCTGCTAATTTTAGATTCTCAGCACAGATTTCATAGGAGATACCAATTTGATACGTTTCAAGCAATCTCTTGGTTTCAAGGTACATATCTTTCTTTGTTTTCCAGTCCTGGAAGAATAGGAGGAAAGATGCAATTGCTCTGAATCATCTGCATTTTAAGCATATATGGACATGGTTGGTGCTAATCCTTGTTTAGAACTGGAAAAAAGCCAGAGACACTTGAGTTCTCTTCAAACATTCCTTCAGTGTTATCTTTGGAAAATCAAATTGCTCTATATTAACCACACAAAGAAACATCTTTTAATGCTTGGCCAAATCAATGGATTTGTAAGAGCTTTCTTGTTTAACCTGTTTCTTTTTTCTATTAGCTTCAGAGTATTTCCTTATTTGTCCTTTGTGTGTCAATTCATTATCTACCTTGATTATTAATTTTTAAAGTCAAGTAGAATATGTTCTCAATTTTTGTTTCAGAATGGTCAACCACAGCATTCCCAGCACTTGGCCTGAATTTTTCAATTAGGTGGCAATGACTCTTCAACTTGAAATATTGTTGTTCTTTCTGACAGTATACTTAACAAGAAAAGAAAAACAACTTTCTCCTTACTTTGATATTCTTTCACCAAACAACAAAAAACTGATCCGAAATGCAGCAGAGATATCAATTAATGGAAACTGATGGGAAGTAAGACACACACTGAAAATTAAATGGCACTGACAGATTTGACTCTAAGTTCATTTAGCTTGTTGTTTTAAGAAATCTAATATGATCAAAGGCAGCCAACTCAAACTTTGAGTTATGGGCATTTATAACAATAACATTTGTTCTATCTTTAGATTTTGATTATTACAAAAATATTATTCATTCTTACTTTCATAGTATTCTAAATAATTCCAATTTCATATCAATCTGATTTCAATTTCTACATAAGGGTGGTTTGACAAACATGAAGAGAAAATCATTTTCTATAGGGTAAGTCTTACTAGAAGTCATAGATCCATGGACTTCCCACTTGACTACTTCTAATGCTGAAATTACAGAAATTAATTTTCTGATTTTTCACATCCTATTGTTTGAATCACTAGATGGCACTGGAATAGATTTTGTTGAGTAAGACTTGAGCAAACAGTCCTCAAACATTATCACTATGCCCAAGTGTTCTTTGAAGTAACTGTGATACTCTTAGTGAATACTTGTGGCTTTATTCCAACTCTGAAAACTAATGTTCCATAAAGAGAACACATTGACCGAAATTCTTAGAATACCACCAGTTGTAAGTATTAAAGTTGTTAGGTGAAAAATAACAATAACATAGCATAATCAGTAGAAGCATAAATTTTTAAATGGCAATGGTATATCAATATATACATAATATGAATTAATATGTACATATGCTAGTAACTCTAAGCAGATACCATATAGCAATTATTCCCTGTTGTTGGCATTTAACCCCCATTATTTTCCAAGCCAGATTCTACCAATCCATCTAACCACTGATTTTCAGAATATAGAGATAAAATGCCAATGGTTTTATTCCATCTCATGTATTATATGTAATAAAAACAATGTATTTATAACAAATCTTTAATAAATATGTAATAGTAATCATTTACTGGTAAGTTTGGGCCAAGCACTCTGCTCAATGCTTTATGCTTTCCATTTAATCCTCATAACAAATTTGAGTGGTAAAAATTCTATTTTTCTCCATTGACAGATGAGTAACTGGAGGTACAGTTGATTTAAGTGATTTGTCTGGGGTCACATTGTCAATAAGCATCTATTGATCGTCTCTTTTCATTAACACTGTCACTTATAACTCAATACCCACGAGTTACATCATTCACCTTAGCAGGGAAGATGGAGACTACTTTTCTTCATCCTTATTTCTTAATAACAAAGAATGGCCACACTCAGAGCCACCTGTTTCCTGGTAGGAGAGCCAAATAATGAACAGTGGAATTCCAGCCAGTAGAGTCACAAGCCAATTACAAATATAATTATGAGTTCAGACAAGTACTTTCTTCTTTTAGGCCCAAAAGAATTGATCTCACCACCCAAAATATCCCAAATCTATATTAGAATCATTAGCTGGAAACTAACAAGATTTATGGTTAAGAAGTCAAATTATTTATCAACTGAGAGCAAATTAAAGTTGATGTAGTCTTTGCTGAACAGATATATATGTTCAGAACTACCTTCCCCTTTCCCTACACAAAGGCATTGCAGTCCTCAATACTTCTAAGAGTATTAAGTACCTTACTGGAAAAATTCACTTCCTTCTCACATCAACAGTGTCCTGTATGATGGGAAACCAAAGCTCTGGTATGTCACGCAGTAAGGATGATTCTTTTAGTGGTAGAATGCCCCTGGTTCCAATTCCCAGTAACACGCACATGTGCGTGCGCATACACACACACACACACACACGCACACACGCACACACACACACACACACACACACACACACACACACACAAAGTATATTTGTAATTCAAGACTAAATGGAACAGAATTACATGGGTCCATCACAACCAATGAATATGGAAATAATTTACGAATGTTTAACATTGTCTCAAACATTATGAATGTAGAGCAAAAACATTTCTCAGTGGTTTTATTTAAAGGAGTGTCATAGAAATTGCGAGTAGAGTGGTGATTATTGGAAGCAGGGGAGAGCAGGGGGAAGATCAATGGGGGAGGTTGGTCAATGGATATTAATTTGCAGTTAGATAGGAGTAAGAAGTTGTGCTATTGCACAGTAGGGTGAATATAGGTAGTGAGTGGGTCCTGTGTAACTCAAAAAGCTAGAAGAAAAGGATTTTGAGTGTTTTATCCATAAAGAACAAAGATGAAACTCAGCCGTAAAAATAAGTGATAAATGTTTGAGGAGACAGGTATGCTTAACAATGTATACATGTATCAAAACCTCACATGGAGCCCCATTAATATGCACATCTTTTATGTATCAGTTAAAATAAATTTAATTTAAAAATAGAAATAAGAGTGTCAGTAGAATTTTAAGTGCATAAAGAAGTGCAAAAGACAGAATTCCCACTTTTTAAAAATTTGTGCATGCATTTATGACAAGTTAGACCCAGATTTACTTCCTAAAACAACATTTTGAAAGAGATTGTTTTAAATAGGCCAATAACTAATTATTTTCCCTCTTAAACAGCAAGTAGTTTATGGAAAGCAATTCCCTTTATCATGTAATTTTTTAAATCAATTTAAAAACTAAAAAATAAAAAAATGATTGAGTTAAATTCATTAAATTAAAAAGTTTAAAGAATTAAGGTATAGGGTTCTATATCAATGCTTGTTAAAAGCATCAGCTTCCATTATTTCAATTATCTTGAAGTATTAGTAGCATTATTTTAAAAGAAATCTTTGGCCAGGTGTGATGGTGTACACTTGTAATCCCAGTGGATTGGGAGGCTGAGACAGGAGGATCGCAGGTTCGCGGCTAGCCTCAGCTACTTAGTGAGGCCCTCCACAACTTAGTGAGACCCTGTTTCAAAATAAGAAATAAAATAGGGCTGGGGGTGTAGCTCAGAGGATGCCCCTGGGTTGCATCCTGCAAAAAAAAAAAAAGAAAAGAAAAGAAATCTTTGAGCCAGTGTAATTAAAAATAAAAAGTTTTGCTATTAACTGCCTATTTGGATTCATGATATAAATTTCCTTTCACTCCAAATATACAAACATTTGTTCTAGTTGTACATATCATCTATGTTAACTAATGCTCTACTGATAAGTTACTTAATCAAATACCAGTTAATATTAGTCCCTTAGTAGGAAGATTTCTTCTTTAGGGATCTAAACTAGGTTCATGGACAAGTAGTTTAATCTTTTACAAAAGGTAGGAAGAACTATTAGCATGAAAATAACATTTTTCCTGCGCAAAATCCCTAGGATAAAAAGGACCTACCTCATTGAATCAGATGGGAGAAGAGTAATATTTTAAGAAAAAAAATGCACAAACTAAGATTTCAATGACATATCATATAGCTTTCCTTAGAATCCTAGAAGGCAATGAAACTTATTTTAGACAGAAAAGAAAATACATTGTCTAATTAAAAATAAGAAACTTAATAACTATCAAGAAATCTTAATTTTAAAATAAGTGGGTTTTTCTCTACTAAAACACATGTTTTATCATCAAACTATAACATGAAAAATATTGATATGTCAGCTGGACGTGGTGGCGCACACTTGCAATCCCAGTACTTGGGAGTCTGAGACCAGAGGATCCGGGTTTGTGGCCAGCCTCAGCTACTTAGTGAGGCCCTCTGCAACTTAATGAGACTCTGTTTCAAAGTAAAGAATAAAAAAATAGGACTGGAGGTGTAGCTCGGAGGCAGAATGCCCCTGGGTTCAATCCCCAGTACCACAAAAAGAGAAAAAAAAATGATATGTCAATTAGAAAGAATAACCAAGGACAGTTTTAGCAGGGTTATAAAATAGTAACCAATCTGTGTAGGCTACTGAAAATAGTGAGTTCAGATTTTCTATTTATTTCATTATTTAAACATATGGAGACAAATAACAATGAAGATAATCCAAAGTTGTAGATAATCCTATTTTTAAAAAATTTGTATTGGTGAATTATAATTGTGCATGATAATGAAATTCATAGTGATACATTCATATATGTACATAACATTATTTGGTCGGTTTTCTTCCCTATACCTGACCTTTCCCTCCCCTCCTGCCTCTCCTGATCTCCTTCCACTACTCCACTGGTCTCTCTCCTAATTTTCATGAGGTCCCTTTTCTTTCATTTCTCTCTCTTCCACAAATGAGTGGAACCATATGACCCAGGAGGTAATCCTATTAATTTGTAATTCTATCAATGATGGATATAATAACTAAGGTTTCTAGGTTTTGTTTGTTTATTTTCTGGTACTGGGGACTGAACCCAGGGGCATTCTACTTCTGAGCTACACCCCCAGTCCTTTTATTTACTTATTTTTATTTTTTTAATATGTTTTTATTGGTGCATTGTAGTCTCACATCACAATGAGTATCAGTTTGGTGTTAACATACATGCACACAGCTCTTAGTGCCCCCCCATGTAGCACTGAGAATGATGTTGGTATAATCTCATATGTACACATTGTTTATGACAGTAATTCCATAGATTCACTTCTTTCTTGCCCTTCCCCTTCCCTTGTACCCCTTCCCTTGCACTACTGAGGGTTCTCTGTTGTCATTGGAGTCCCTTTTGTGTCCCCACTACTCCCTAGGTTGCGCATATTAATGAAAACATATGTCCCTTCTTTTTTGTGATTGGCTAATCTCGCTTATCATAATATTCTCCAGATCTTTCCATTTTCTTGCAAATGCTGTTATTTTGTTCTTCTTTATTGCTGAGTAGAATTCCATTGTGTGTATTTCCCATAATTTTGTGATCCA
>PVJS01040947.1:0-18191 GCA_004027185.1 Glis glis
ACTGGGGATTGAACCCAGGGGCATTCTACCTCTGAGCTACACCCCCAGTCATATTTTTTTTTTTTTGCGGTACCGGGGATTGAACCCAGGGGCGTTCTACCTCCGCGCTACGCCCCCGGCCCTTATATTTTTATGCTTTATTTTGAAACCGGGTCTCACGAAGTTGCGGAAGGCCTCACTAGGTAGAGAGAGAGAGGAGAGAGAGAGAGAGAGATCATGCGCGCGTGCCCTGCGTGCACGCTAAGGCTGGCTGCGAACCCGGATCCTCCGGTCTCCGCCTCCCAAAGTACTGGGATTACAAGTGTGCGCCACCACGCCCAGCTCCCAGTCCTATTTTTTATTCTTTATTTTGAAACAGAATTTCACTGAGTTGCAGAGGTCCTCACTAAGTAGCTGAGGCTGGCCGCGAACCCGGATCCTCCGGTCTCAGCCTCCCAAATACTGGGATTACAAACATGCGCCACCACGCCGGGTTGGATGAATTCTTATAAATAAATGGGCATTATATTTGGACAGTCTCCAATAACTGACAATTTCAGAGTAAAAATGAGTGATATTTGTATGAACAGATTTTTCAAAAGGACTCTGTATGTAGAGGCCCAGTTTCCTAGAAAAGTCAAGTGAAAAAGAAGTGCACAAAACTGTAGAAATGGCAGATATAGAAAAGGCACATAATACGTATACCAGAGAAATAATAACATCTAAACCTCAGAATTAAATAGAAAAAAAACAAAGTTTGAGTTGGGGTATTTCTCTAGGGTAGGAAAATGAAACAGCAAGGGGAAGAATATCCCCAGATTATTGTTCTTGAGACTCAAAATTAGAAGGTAGAGGCTTAGTATTGAAGATGAAACAAAATTGGAATAGAAAGCCTTTATTTGTTAATTAATTTATTGAAAAGGTATTGTCAAATGACTTAAAGTATAGCTACAAATAGTCTGAATTAAGTGAGACTTCTTTCAAAATAAATAGAGACCAAGGACAAATATGTCTAGTATACTCTGAAAGTAAAACATACGTGACATATTTTACAAAATAAATCACCACATGAGAGATATGACTGCTTGACTTATTTCAGTATAACTGAATTAGGCCTTCTCTAAATCTTATAATTCCACAAAAGATACTTATATGCATTCAAGTTGTCCTTTTTAGCCATGTCATTTTCCAAAATAAAAGTTTTACTGACAACTACAGTTTTTTATTTGATCTCTAATTCCTTAGGGTTGAAAATCATCTTTAATGTGTCATTCAAAACAATTGCATGCACCACGGAGAGTAAACTCTAAATGAAATGGCATGACCCCCCCCAGTCCTATGAAAAATCTGATATCATAGACTGACATCAGTGGCAGTCACCATTTAACTAGGTCAGTCTCTAAGAGGAAAATAAAGTGGAAACAAAAATTGTTCCATTTTTTTATGTCAATTGAAATGTTGAGTTTGATTGACAGGAGTAGCAGATTCCAAGTAGTTCAATAAATGGAATTGTCTAACATGACCCTGAGAGTTTACTCTAGGTTACCTAGAAAATGAGCTATCTTGTACTAGAGAAATTCTACCTTCTCCCAGTGCTGTGCACTTAACATAATCTTGCCATGGGATTTTGTACTAACCCTGCATCATTTTCATCCACTTAACCTTTAGTGTAGCTATGATACCCCAAAGTTGCCCCCAATCCTCAGGTCAGAGAAAGTGTTGTTCCCAAACAACTCTTAAATAATTGATAGCCTAAAGCTAGACAGCTGGGTATGGAAAAGTTTGGTTTTTACTCCACTTAGCAAAGTTGATTTCATACTCGCGCCAGAAAACAGAACAACCTTGGAAAGGGGGTGTGTTTCCTGCACTAGAATACAGGTGCAAACTGTAATTAGACCTTTATCCTGGTTCCAGGATGTGGATTGATGATAGAGTAGGAAGACAGGTGCTCTAACTCCTCTTTACTAATCCTCAATTTGTGATTTTTCTTTCTTCAAAATAGTCTTTTTTTTAAAAAAAATCCATGCCATGGTACAATTAAGGGTTGTCCATACCTTAGTGCATAGCATATAAAAACTCATAGAATAACTGTTAGGGTTTAGATCTGGAACGCCCCCAAAGCCTCATATAAACCATGATCCACAATGTGGTGAAGTCTAGAGGCAGAGCCTTCAGGCAATGATTGGATCATGAGGGCTCGACCTCCTCAGTGTAGTAAATCTATTGATAACTGAATGGATACCAGAAGGTGGGACATAGTTGGAGGAAGCAGGTCACTAGGGGCATGCTTTGGAAGGTTCTGGCTTCTTCCTCTTTGTCTCTCTGCTTCTCTGCTGAGTAGCTTCCCTCCACCAGGCCTTCTCTCATGGTGTTGCTCCTTTGGAGCCAGACAATCATGGACTGAAATCTCTGAAACCATGAGCCAAAATAAACTGTTCCTTACTCTCAATAGCAAACTCACATGTATATAAAAATTAAAATTATGTCAAACTTTTATCTTCTATCTGGTAACGTTGTATCAATTATTTTTATATTTTATTTTTACTCACTATTATATTTTGTATGGTACTGGGGCTTGAACTGAGGGGCATTCTACCTCTGAGCTACATCCCAGTCCTACTTTATTTTTTATTTTGAAACAGGGTGTCACTGAGTTGTGGAAGGCCTCCATAAGTTGCTGAGTCTGTCTGTGAACCTGCAGCCCTCCTGTCTCGGTTTCCCAAGTACTGGGATTTCAGGTGTGTGCCATCGTGCCCAGCTAAATTTTATCAATTATTAATTGCAAACAATCAAAACCGATATGAGTAAAATTCTGGTTTAAATTAAGATAAGGAAATTAAAAACTGCCAAAATACATTGTAGATATCAATAGAAGTGTTGATAGAATTTTTATGAAAGTAAGTATTGTTAGAGGCCAGCCTCAGCTAATTAGTGAGGCCCTCCGCAACTTTGTGAGACCCGGTTTCAAAATAAAGTATAAAAAATAGGGCCGGGGGTGTAGATCAGAGGTAGAATGCCCCTGGGTTCAATCTCCGGTACCGCAAAAAAAAAAAAGTTCGATTAAACATTATCTCTAGATATTAAAATATTATTAGGTAAATTATAGAAATGAATTAATATTTGAAATATTATTGAATAAGAATTTTATTAATAAATTGCAAAGCTTATTTAACATATTGAAGTAATTATGTTCTGTTATAATGAATGGTAAAACTATTTTTTGAAAAAGCTTTTTGTAACCTAATCAAAATCAAAGTCCTCACTATTTTAAATCTCAATTTCCAAGGCAAATTAAATTTCTGAAAATAATACTTTCATTTTTTAAGGTTGTAAGAATCTCCATGACTCAGTATATATGTCAATCAACTATATGGTATTTATGTAACCAGACTCTATGCAGAAGCCAGATAATCTCTGAGGCAATTTACAAACTTTACAATATCTTAAGGACATGAGACCAAAGATATAATGTGTTACGTTTCACTTTAGATAGAGAATTGCTGACAATAAAATCTAAATAATTAGCAAGGAGTACGCATGAAAAGGGGAGAAATTATTTTTTTTACACTGCTATAATATCTAGAACAGTTTAAATTATTTATTTTCTACATCAATTTAATGAACATATACAAACATATACATATAGATTATATATGGTTTGATTAAAAGGCCATAGAAATATGAATAAACAAAATGCCTTGATATTAATTGAGGCATTAAAATATACATTTGAATTAATTTTAAATTAACAGTGTTTAAAAAATTCTACATCAATTTGCAAAATAAATGATTTAAAAATAATTTAGTAATTTTCCAATATTTTTTAAGGAACAGAATCTGTGTAGCCCCAAAATAAAGGCAAGTGGATATTTTATAATCATCTTCCCTATTTAGAAAAACTGACAATATGTGCAGTAGTTTAAATTTAATTTAGGTGTCAATATTTAACAATGTTATGAAATAAAATTTGTATATATGCCAAATATAGTTCAGGTTTGCATAAATAAAAATAATATAATCAAATAAAACAATAAAAATAAATAGGTTACTCATTAGCTATAATTTATTATTTCAATGAGAAAAAGGAAAGTATCTACTTAACAGTAGCCTCTCATTTACAGGAGTCTGGGAAATCTACAGACTTAAAAGCTAAAATTAGGGGAAGAAAACAAAACACAAAATTAAGCTGGTGATCAATAATAAAAGAACCCAGGAACCCAAATTAGATAAACAAAAATACCACTCTTTAGTGAAAATTAATAACTATTAAACACTGAAAAAAAACCTTAATAACATGTCACTATCACTATGAACTACATCATGTGAGACTATAATATACCAATAAAAGTATAAAAATAAGTAAAATAAATAAATCCATGTATTAATAAAAACATGAACACAATTTAATCAGAAATCTTAGTGAAATTACTTATTTGAAGTTGGCCCTACAAACGGGTCACAACAAAATCATCAAATAAAGTGAAGTTTAAATAAGCCTACAGGAGCTTAGCTCATAGCTATTATGATCCAGTCTATGTGTCAATCAACTACTTGGTGTTTATGTAATCAGAATGACTTCTATGGAGAAATGGGAGCTCTAGGTAGATAATGTCGAAGGCAATTCACAGACTTCACAAAGTCATAAGGACAACATGAGACCAAAGATAAAATACTTTATGTTTCACTTCAGATGAAGAAATTAAACTGTTTTGTCCTATTCTTTGCTTTAAATTCCCTCAGCACCTCCAATATGCATGACTGCCCAGGGATATTAGCAAACTATTATAGAAAGAGATTATGAAAAAGAACACAGGATTATTCATCAATCGACATTTTCAACAGAATGTTTGAAAAGTACAAAATGAAAACATGGTAATGAACTGTTTTTTAGTTATCAGAACTAGGGCATGCCTTGGGCAATTTTGTAGTTGCTAAGGTAACTTGAATTTTTTTTCTGACCAAACATATTGCATGTGCTGCCCTCCAGCCTCAGATTGATTCCAGAATGATCTGTTTGTGTTGGGCATACATGAGAATAAAGTTAGGCTCACGAGCATTCAAAGCATCTGAAATTCTTACATAGTTCTGGTGAGGATGCAAAATTATACAACACCCAGAAAACAAAAAAGTTTGAATGCAAACATCCACTTGCACAATCATATACTTACTATATAAATAAATATTTAATCATTTATTTGCCATCTAACACAGTGACCCTACACTTACTTATTTATCCAAGTTAAATTTAAAAATATAAATATTCTGTACTAGCTTTTATGACAACTATAATCATCCCAAAGTGGAAATTATCCAAATTCTTATAAACTGGATGAAGATATTACATGTATTTTAATATACACACATTAAAATATTGCTACTCATTAATAACAAGGAACAAACATCCTATATGTAAACTCACGTGGCCCAGTCATGTGTCAATCATCCTGAAACCGTTGAATACCAGTAGAACCCACTTGAAACGATTAATAACTTTATTAAAATATACAGACCTTCCCTGGAAAGAAATAAAGGTAGCTAAATCTTTAATGCATTATTGGACCTATAAGAAGACTCACACCAAAGACTTCAAACTACATTTTCATTTATTCCTTTGGGGCAAAGGCAAAAATCATTTGGAAAAAGTTCATGATAGTTTTCCACGAGAAGTGTATTGGGGAATGAAGACACATTTAGAGATATGGAAATGACTTCTTTTTTTTTCTGTTTTGTTGGTTACAAAATTTCATATGTTTGACCAAAGTCATAAAACTGTAGTCTAATAAGTTTTAACCATCCTGCCTATAAATCATAGCACAATTATACCTGGATATCTGCATGAGTATTCATCTACTTCTATTTATCTAACTGTTCACTGCATTTCTAGATAGATGTGACTTTTTCTGACACAAGCAATAAAAAGTTCAGTAAGACTTCTCTGTGTGATTGACAAGAGACTATACATGTAGTTGGATATGGTTTACTGGAGCAAAACAGATAGAAGAAAGGGTGCCAAAATGAGCCCTCTCAATACACATTGAAATAGCGCCACATCCTCCTATGGAGAAAGATCAACTCAGAGATTTACCTTTGCACATAGTGGAGAAAGTTTTCCTATGATTGTCTTCTATTTAACATATGACTAAGTTCGCTATTCACCAAGATGGGAGTGAGAGAATACTCTTTTTTGTAACTATGCTTTATTTTCAACTGCTTTGTGACAGGAATCACTTTCTAAATTTTATATATCTCTTACTAAGAGTTTGAGTAACATTCTAAAATGGTATAACTACAGAACAGAGGTTTAAAAATTCCCTATGGAAAAGGCCCTTGCTCAAAATTCCTTACCCAAAAAATTAAAATAGCATGGGAGGTGCTGAACAGGAGAAAATGGAATTGGATTTTTAAAAAGCATGCAATAGTATTTAATTATTATTTTTGTGTTGTCACTCGTTATTTTTCTTTTGCATTTAGACAATTTTCATTCCTGATTTCGAGCTCTCATGAGTATCATGGCCATGATTTTGAGCTTTTCTGAGAATATCTAAATTTTAATAATTTCTGTGCATCTGTGATCTTATATTGGGATGTGTTAAAACAATGTGTACTTGATATTATGCATGCTTCTAAAATCCAAGAGGAGAAGAATCAGGACTTTTCTATTTTAGTGTCTAATAACATTGCATTTAGAACATTTTCTGCATACCTCTATTCTAGTCAACTTTGATGATATTGAAAATACTCAATTCTTCAAAACATACATATGTTATTAATAAGTAAGGCGAATAAAAGTGATATAGTACCATAAGAAATAACAAAATCAAAGTTGCAACAATGGACGGTAGGAGAGCTAATCTTAAGGATTTTCTATGTATTTTATGCAGAAAAAGTATTTCTGTGTTGAAAATCTCGGTGATAATTTAATTAGGATAGCTAATTTTCTTTTCCTTTGTCCAGAGTCTAGTATCACATTGGTGAGGACTTGAACACTATCCATCATATACATTTATTCATTCCAATGAAACCTATAACTGCTTCAGTCCATGTAAAAAAGAAAATTGATGCTGGCATATTTGATCAAATGGAGTGCAATGATATTTGGAAGATTCCCTGAATTAAGTTGTTGTGATTCTATAAACTTGTCTCTTTTTTCCTCTGGTGAAATAAGGTGAGAAGAGTTAGGACTAAAAGAGGGTCCAACAAAAGAAGATGAGTGGAATAAGGAATGAGTGGTAGGGCAGAAGGGCCAATCAGTTCCTTGTAATCATCAATTTCTCAGGGAAAAAGGAGAATAGATTTACATGTATATGTCTGTCCTCTGCCTGATTGTTTCTCAAATGTCCTGTTCTTCACTGGACATTTGAGAAATCACAAGGACTGGCAATCCTTGTGATTTCAAGCACTGCCCTATTCACATACTATTTAAATATAATATTATGCATATATAACTTGATATACTAGATGTTATTTATTTAGGTGGATACAAAGTTCCATATATTACTATAACATTTTTGTCTAATAACAGTGGTGCTGAGTGGTGTTTTATTGTTAGTTTTATTTGAATTCCCAACACTAATAACAGGGTATAGCATCTTTTGATATGTTTTTGTGTTACTTGTGATTTTTTTCTGAATTGTGTGTACACATCTTTTTAAACAAATTATGTGAATTTCTTTATCTTGTTGATTAGTAATTAGTAGTAATTATTTTATATATGAAAAATAATGTACTTTAGTGAGGTATTATTTCATATTCATTGTCTTGAGTAACAGAGGTTCTGGATGTTAATATAGTCAAATGTTTTAGTTTGTGTGGAATATTTTTTCTCTTAAAACTGTTTCCCTATCATAATATTAAAAAGTATTTTCCTACATTTCTAACAGTTTCCACAAATTCTTTTCACACTTAAATTTTTAACCAATTAGAAATCCATGTGTATATGGTCATAGATAATAATTATTTTTCTTTCCTACATGGATAACTCATTTATGCAGTATTTTTTTAATTGTTGGCTTATAATGATATTGCCTCGTTCACCTATGACAATGGGTCTTGTTTTTATGTGGCTAATGGTCATTGCGTTTTTTAATGCAAATATTTTAATTTGTTTGCCCTTTTGAGGGGGATGTTCATGTATACATATTTTTATATATTCTAGTTGCAAACCCATGAATATTACAATTTGTAGTAACAATGTCATAAAGAGTTTCAAGTATATTTTAGGGATACATAATACCATATTTTATAGTCATTCCTCGCTGTACCCCATAAAAGAAATATTGAAAACTTCCTGGTTACAGCAAGGTTTCTCTATGAATTCAGTCAGAAGATTTAAATTTAGATTTTTTACATCTAAATCTTTACATTTAGATTGTAATGCATCTCAAGTTAAATTTTCTTTAGGTGTGAATTGTGATTAGGTTAAATTTTTTTCTTATGATTTTTAGTTGTGTCATCACTACTTTTTTTTTAGTACTAGGAATTGAACACAGGAACACTCTATCTCTGAGCTATATTCCCATTCATATTTTATTTTTCATTTTGAAACAGGACCTAACTAAGTTGCTGAGGGTCTCCCTAAATGGCTGAGGCTAGCCTTGAACCTGGGATCCTCCTCTCTCAGCCTCCCAAGTAGTGGGATTATAGAAGTGCGCCACCATGCCCAGCTGTGTCCCCATTATCTTAATAAAGAATTTCATTTTACCAATAAATTGACACTTTAAAAAGTCCATTGATATTACATATTGAATATATATCTACATTTATTTATATTTGACTTATGGCTATATAATATTTTGGAGACATATTGGAGCCCTTGAATTCTCATGCCAAAGATTATCTAAAATAAATAGTTACAATTACTTATTGATTATTTATAATATTTTGAATGATTATTTTGATGTGGACAGATATGATAAAATCTTGTCAATATAGGGACCAAAAAAGATAAATTTGTCATATTTTTAAAAAGTATTATGATTTTATGTGTAGAAAACATATGCATTTTGAATAATTTCTATAGAATAACATCAACATGTAAAACAGAGTGGAATCTATATAACGAAGGTCCAGTTTTAAATTGAAAGTAAATTATGCTGTGGTAATATAGAACTAGAAAGAAAATGATGTATTTATATGAATGTAGGATAATTAAAATGTTATTAGCTGTCTGCTGTACCATTTAGATTTGTTCCAAAGTAATCTTTACTACTATTGAATAAAGATGAGTAAATAAAATGATGAAACACAAACACTGTCATTTTAAAATTACATTTATTCACAAGTGTTTGGAAATTCTATTCCTTTAGGACTGTGTTTTCCTAGTTTAACACTGTTAATCTGTAGCATCAATTAAGTTATTGGCTCTGACTCAGAATGTATATATGATTTTCTCCTAATAAAGTATTCAATGTTTTTATGTTTTGTTTTGTTTTTGTTTTTGTTTTTCTTTTACTTATTAAATGCTGACACATTTGTAAAAACCATAGAATTTTTGTCCTGATAATTATAGTCTGTGATATTTATGCCTTTAATTGCCTAATGCCTAATATCAAATAGGTGCAGAAAAAAGGAAGAGCAATAAATAAAGGGATATTTCAAATGAAAGGGAACTTTATGAAAATCCTAGAAATAATTTGCTACATATCAAAATGGCCACCGAAGATTTCCAAAATTAATACTGAGCAAAAGTGTTATAAAAAGTGCTCTCTGTGTGCACTTTACAATGATGAGATCATAATATAATGAAAATTACACAGACATAACAATAAAGCATAAAACAATTTAATTTGGATTTTTGTGAAACAAGTCTGTGTGGATGATATTTAATTATCATTAAAAATACATTTTAGGAGAATCATAATTATATTTGTTGGTTTACAAATTCTAGGAAAACAGAAATGTGTAAAAGACAAATTAAGTCACTGTCAACTATATTAACAGGAAAAATCAGCTCAAATGATCTATTGAGGAATATAAAAATATATAAGAAATTTTCTTTGTAAATCTTCATAATTTCAATAAGACGAATGTTATAGTTAGATATGAAATGTCCCCTAAAGAGCTCATTCATTAATATTCAGGGTTGATACAGTTGAGCCATGAAGGTTGAATCCTATTACAATGGATTTAGCTGGGTGGTGTCCCAGGCTGGTAGGGTTTGGCTGGAGAAAGTGGGTCCCTGGGGGTGGAGCCATGGGGATTATATATGGTTCCTCCTCCCCTAGCTCATTCTTTTGCTTCTGGCCCCATTATGTGAGGAGCACAGCCCATGTGCTCTCCCTCTCTCTGCTTCCTACCGCCATGCCCTGAGATCTGTGGTCCCCAGCCTCACATGGACTGAACCCAAAACCATAAGAAAATAAATCTTCTTTCCTCTACATTATGTGGTCAATCTTTTAGACTATAGCTCTAAGAATGCTAACCTGAACAGTAAATTATTTTTAAATGATAGTTAATGAGTGCCAAAGTACCTTTGAACAACAACCACTGGTACACAAATCATCATTGCAATTATCACTGCAAACTGAGTGAAAAGTTAGGGAGAAAAGGACTGTATTAAAACCGCTTAGAAGTATTTATTTTCTATGTTAAGTTATGGCTAGTTTATATGTAATACTCTCAAATTTGGGTAAATGACCATTAAGAGTGATCGAATGCAGCAGCTACCTAACATGTGATTAAAAAAATTTATGTACATATGTGAAAATACCAATGTCAATCTCAGTACTCTGTATTGGGAAGGGGAGAGAAGGGGAGGCACCAAAGTGCTGTGTGCATGTATGTCACTGTCAGCATGATTTACATTATGTTGTGAGACTATAATGCACCAATAAAAGCATATAAAAATGAATGTAAAGACCATCTAAAGATTTATTTTTATGCATTTATTTTAATATTTAATTTGGGGAGAAATCAATTATTTTACTTATAAATTTGCTTATTTTAGTAGTTAAAAATTATACTTTTGGTAAATGCGAGTCTAATATTTTTTCTCACCAGGATGCAGAACATCAATTTATCATATGTCCATTACCAGATTAAAATGATTGAATGGTAGGTAATTACATGTTTGACTTAAAAGCCTTGTAAAATGAGAAAAGTTGCATGATTGGTTTTCTACTTCAAAGCTACAGTGCAGAGAGAACCGAAAGATGTCAGGATTTTAGTGTTTCACAATGATGTAGGGAAACAATCTTAGTCTTTCAAAAAAACTACATGATTTCTTCAAATACAAATACTGCTAAATTTAAGGCAGTGAACATAAATACTTTCTTTGTAAAAATGAAAAAGACTTATATCTCCCAGTTTTGATACACACACACACACACACACACACACACACACAAACGGAATTTAAAATGCCAATTTGAATTTGAGCCCGGCATGGAGGCACATACTTGTAATCCCAGCAATTGGGAGACTGAGACAGGAGGATTACTGGTTCGAGACCAGCCTCCACAACCTAATGAGACTCTCAGCTACATAACGAGAACCTGTTTCAAAACAAAAAATTAAAAAAAAAAAGAAGCGAGGGTGTAGCTTGAAGGTAGAACACTCCTGGGTTCAATCCCCAGTACCACACATACACACACACACACACACACACACACACACACACACACACATACAAAAAATGCTAATTTGACTGTTATGGCAAAGAATAATCTATGTGGGTTTGGCAGAGATGAATGCAAACGAATCATTTAGAAGATTATGTGACTAGTTCAAAATGAGACATAGGAGTATAATGGTGGGACTTATGGGGAATAACGTGTTCAATATGTATATGCTCGGTACTTTTGAAATGTTTGTGATGAATGTAATGAAATGGGTAAAAGAAATGATTCAAGAATGTCCACAGCTTATCTCCCCATATCATTTTAAATTTTGATTATACACTTGCATTTTGATGTCGTGTGGGGAGGAAGAAAGGAAAAAAGTCCTTAGGTGCAAAATAAATAGTTAAGAGTACCTATTAAATACTATTTATGAAATATTCAGTGAGTTGGCAAAAACTAACATAAAATAGTGTTACTATAAATGGAAAGCTATTTCTTAAAGTTAGACATTCTCAAAATAGTAATGTTCAAAGTATCTTAATGGCGTAATTTAATCATGTATTACAGGTAACAAACCATGAAAAATCATGTAATAAATCATTAATGGGATTTTATCTGTTTCACTGATTTCAATTTCTAGAACTCATTATGCATTTCTTCCCATGATTTCTCTTTAAAGCAATATGAAATAAAAGAGGCTGCTAGGAAAGTATATGAAATGTTGGCTGCTACTTCTCTAATCTCATTTCAATACTGAATCCTTTATTGTGAGTATTTATGTGATTTGTGTACTGTCACTGAATGGAAATTAAAATGGAGGCATTCTGGCCAAAAAAGGTTCGATATTTTTAATATATACTTGATATTTAACTCATAGGTTAAATAAGAGTTTGGTGAGGCAGGATATAAAATGGAATTGTATATAAACTTCCCGTTTATATAAGCCAAGAAAGCTGATGTAAAAGGACCATTACAATGATAAGTGCTATGGAAAGTCTGTGTGATGAATAAGCAAGTATACATTCATTCTAGCTGCAGCAGTGGTGAATATTCTTCTAGAGAAATGATTGGGAAAATTTCCAGTAGTTTCACATGCCAAGTGCCATGGGTTTGAGTGGTATTACTCTTGTTGCAAAGATATTTTTCTTTTGAAAACAAACAAAAACACCAAAAGTCTCAGTGAATGACATGTGAACATTGGTGATTTTTAATAATAAATGGAGCAAATTTACAGGTATTGCTGATATAACTCTTACTAGTAAACATCTGTGAATGGGTTAGTATAAAAAGTCCTGCTTGAATTAAAGAATAGAAAACAACGTAAAATAATTTCCTCCCACCCCATCCTTCACAGAAGACCTCACAGAAGTCAGAAGTTGGGGACTGCCCCTTTCAAACATTATTTTTCTCCTCTTATTTATTTTCTCCATCCTCTATTGGTTCAAGAAAATACTTTATTAATAAGTACCTAGTATTTTATGTGTTTTAAAGCCCTTACATCAAACCATTCTCAGATCAAGTAATAATTCCTCAGATACTGATTAAATTGATTATTTTATACCAAAATTAAGGGGTAAAGATGACTTCTTTATTTAAAGAAGATAGAAATGTATAATGGTATAGCTTTTCAGGAAATATGACTTTAAAGGGGCCTGAAAACTTTAATAATTTAATAGAAATAATTTTCTTAACTATTTTAGTCAAACAAGTAATCTCCAAATTTTCAAATTCTGTGCTTAAGGTTTTGTCCCATCAGACAAATTAAAAAAAAAAGACATACAAAAGAGCAAGAAGGCCTAATGTTTGGCCCAGTCTAGATGACTACCCTGTAAACCTGAGAATACATGCTGGGTACAGGACATGTTCCAGAGCCGGTACAATTGCAGAATGATTTGGTTTATTTTTTGTTTGTCTCATAGTTTTCATATCTCTGGTGACATATCCTATATTTTCAATCATTATGCTTCATGATTCCTTTTGAACATATTTTTACTAGCTGCCTTGAATTCATTATCAGCTAAATGCAACGTTTTGGCTACATGAGGTTGGTTTTTGTGGACAAGACTACAGGTCACATCTCCTGTATCTTCCCAGGCCTGGCCTTTTGCATTGGTTATTTTTTAATTCATGAGAAGTTTTATATCTTTTGCATTTGGTTATATTTAGGTCAATTGTGATGAATTTTCAATCATGTTTCAATCTGGTTACTGGCTCTTCTATCTTAATTTGTGTAGTCTTGAGTGGATGATGGGTTCTCACGTGCAAAAGCCCAATATTTCCCCCAAGCAGTTCCAACTGGAAAGGGCTCTGCATATAAACTTGACTTTCTTTGCAGTTCTTCTCACTATATAATTTTGAGTTTTGATAGGATAAGTCTATTTTGGAAATTACTACAGATCATATACATTACCTAAAACGTAAGATCTTTCTACTATCTAAACTGGAGAGTAGCTATTACTAAGTAAGAGACTTGAATAATTTCTTCTGGGTTTAGATCTCCAGCATCCTGCAGAATTTCTCAACCACTTGTACCCAAGTTCATCCCCCAAATATAGAACACCCAGCCGGGCGTGGTGGCGCACACTTGTAATCCCAGTACTTTGGGAGGCGGAGACCGGAGGATCCGGGTTCGCGGCCAGCCTCAGCTCTCTCTCTCTCCCTGTCTCTCTCTCTCTCTCTCTCTCTACTTAGTGAGGCCCTCCGCAACTTCGTGAGACCCGGTTTCAAAATAAAGTATAAAAAATAGGGCCGGGGGCGTAGCGCGGAGGTAGAACGCCCCTGCGTTCAATCCCCCGGTACCGGAAAAAAAAAAAAGAACACTCAAACTCTAACAAGCTTCAAGTAGGCTGTTCCTGGTAAAAAGCAATCAACCCCATATTCAGACAGTCAGGGTGGGTCCCCACTTGCCCCTCTGTACAACTTCTCAAAATTTCAAGGTTCCACAGATTCCAGTTGCTTCACCTCTCCTGAAAATATTCCTCTGCCTTCTTGGCTCACTGGGAACATCATTTTCTAAGACATGTCCCAAGTCAGAATGGTAGATCTAACGAATGGTTCTTACTTTGGTGGATATCTGCATTAGGAACCCAGCATCTAAACATAATTGCCTGTGTTTATATATTTTACATAGATTTACAATGTGAGGGCTTCTCCTCCACCAGATGTATGTTATAAATTAGAGCCAATTTCCTTCAGAAATAAATTGAATTCCAGAAGTAATATATAAAATATTATGATTATCATTTGCAGATAGAATTCATCTTATTTCTATTAGATTACCTTGACCAACTGAGAATATATAATCTTCCCATTTGACTTTCTCTTTTTCTGGGAGGTATTCTATTTTAGGGACAGCTTTGCTCTTTGCTCATTCTTATGGGGCCAGTTAAACTCTGAGTTGCTTATTATGGACCTTTCTTTTGTACAGACCTAAACTCTGTTTTTTAATCCAAATATTAATAATAACCTAGTAAATTCTTCTCCAATACTCTAACTCCAGGACTGCTACTTAAGCAGAGGTACATCACAAAAACTCCAATTGCGAAGTGAGCTGATTCAAAACTGAGATTCGCGCTTACTAATGACTTGCTGATGACTAGTGTATTTCTATTTCAACTCACTCATCATCTCTATTCTTTCAGAGATTCCAAGCACATACCTTCGATATTTGCCAGTTTTTTCCCACCTGCTAAAAAAAAAAAAAAACTTTAGACAATTAAATTTAGCTGGGTTCAATTGAATAAAATAGTGGTTCACGAACTGGGCATCACTCAAAACCGAAAGAGGTTCAGAAAATGCTGTCTGCAATGTGGGCAGTGCTTATAAACTGAACACAGAAGTAAAGCACTGAAAGAACTTGACAACTACTAGTTGTTTGGACATAGTCTTGCTTAGACATAGTCTAATCAGATGGCTGCTTTTGATTGGCTGAAGTTTGGTCACTTGTGATTGGCTAAGACTCAGCTCTTTGGCATATTTACACCCCTAAGTTGGGTTTAGTTTGTTTCTGTATTAAATTAGGTTGTGTTTTATTATATAGGAACTGAATGTACTGTATACAGCCTCAAGCCAATGGCCTCCTGCTTATTAAATTTAACACACTTTATGAAGACCTGATGTCCATTTAGTTCATTTTCAGATCTGTAAGACTTTGAAAAGGCCTGCTTAGCTACTCTGACTTTTATATGGCTGCATTCAAATTTATAAGTGCCTCAAGGATAAGTTTAGCATAGAAGGTCAGCCTGAGGCCTTCTGCCCAGATGTTGCACTTCAAATTTTGGTTGACTTGAAGAACTCTTCAATTCTTTCAAACAGATTTTTAATAGAGTCTATTTGGTTTTTCTCCTTGTGATCAGTAGATTGACCTGTTTCAAACTAATTTAATCTAAGTAAAAGCATTTGTTGGCATTGCTGAAATACTTCTTAAGATCTAAATTTTAAAGTACATTTTCTTATTTGGCCTACAAGAAATTCTAGGCAAGCCAGGATCTTTGCTTGTTTGTCTGTTTCCCTATTTTTATAGTTTGTGTCTGTAATATTCCCCAAACATTCATGGTCTTCAACTGGTGACACTATTGGAAGGTGGTGGAAACTTCTGGAGATAGAGCTTGGTTGGATGTAGTAAGTCACTGGGGAATACCTTTGAAGGGCATACTTTGTTCCCAGTTCCTTTTTTTCTCCTTCCCTCTTTGCTTCCTGTTCACCATAAGGTGAGCAGATCATATATACCACCTGTTCCCCGAGGTTCTACCTCTCCAAAGGACCAAAGCCATAGGTCAAATGCTCATGAGCTGAAACCTCCGAAACACATCTTCCCTCCTTTAAGTTAATTTTCTAAGGTATTCTGTGACAGCAATGTAAAGCCAACTAACACAGATATCAATGTTTTAAATACCATCTGAAACCAAATATGCCAACATTAATTTGGATATTCTTGAATCCTGGTAAGAAGAGAAGGATAATGTAGCTAATTTGAACCAGTAGGTCTTTTAGCATTCACTTGGACTGACGGTATTTGAAACAGTGAAGGATAAACACATGGATGCCAGAAAATAAAGCGTCGTAATTGAAAAGGATGATGAATTATTAATTCTAAAAAATTTAAAAATTATATACCAGGGTATAGAATATTTTCTGCACTTTTTCATGGTGTGGGGATTGAACTCAGGGGCATTCTCTCTCTGACCTATACTCCAGCCCTATTTTATTTTTTATTTGGAAACAGGGTCTCATCAAATTGCTAAGGGCTTCTCTAAGTTGCTGAGGCTGGCTTTGAACCTGTGATCCTTCTGTCTTAAACTTCCAAGTACTGGGATTACAGGCATACACCACCATTCCTGGCTATGTTTTCTGCATTCAAAGAAAAATATGTGAGAGTAATTTATTAATGTAAATATAAAATAATAGCTATGTATAAAAAAGGAGATTCTGTGAAATCATTACACATTTCAGTATTGTGATAAGGTAATGCAAAATAGCCTGAAATCTACATAATGCTAAGTCTCTCAACACAGTGTTTCTTTTAAGTTATTTTCTAAATATTTCCATAGATTACATTGTATGTGGGGAAGAAGTGGGGGGAGCCCATGAAGTGCTGTGTGCATGTATGTCACTATCACTATGATATCACATTATGATGTGAGACTATAATGCCCCAATGAAAGTATAAAAATATTACACTGTACATGCATGATATTCTATTTCCTACGTGTATTATGTGTTTACCTAATTACATTACTGTTGACAACATGTGAGAAGCCACACTTCTAATATTAAGAAAAGCAATGTAGTCATTTTCTTTATCTCATTGTGAAAGAAAGATGGTAAAGAAGTAGAGAAAAGTCTCTGCTTGTCTTAGCTCAGTATGGATAGTACCATTAATGTCCCATATTAATTATTAAGTATATAAGGCTGAATAATTCAAACCTTGAAGAATAAAATTGAAGTTAGACTCTGCTGAGACTATTTTTGGACATTTGGGAAAGACTAGCCTTAGTTCTTGGTGGGAGGGGTGACATACAACCTGCCAATCACCCTGGGAGAGGGAGGATTACAGAAATGGAAATAGAAACATATGGACAAAAGTAAATTATAATAGGAATGGGAAAAGATAGTTTTATTACAAATTAAATCATTTCAATAACCTTAACAAAAATTTATGGAATAATATATGAACAAAGAATGAAGTCATTATCTCTAAATATGTTCATAGAGTGAAAAAAGCTATAAGAATTATTCAGAGCATTTCTGGGACTATTTTCAGAGAGAATCTTTAGAATTTAGTGGAGTACAGAATAAGAAAAGATTTCCACTTTATTCCCAATGTTGAAACAAATAGTAAAATATGGTACAATAGTCAGAATGTTGGGAGGAAGTATGTAAGAGTATTACTAAATCTGAATGGAGAATGTAACTATTTAATTTATTATTTTTATTGTGCATATTTCTTTATTTTTTTTACTCTGTAAATATAAACATTTTTATTTGTCATTTAAAGATGAGTGAAAATTTAAAAAACATGGTTGTGGATATGAAAGTCAATTAAGCATTGTCAAACCAAACATTGTCTCTTTATGCTCTCACTCATTGTGGGTAATTTTCCAGGGTTGGGGGGAGGAGGGAGAAATAAAAAAGAATTAGAGTTTGACAGGCATC
>PVJS01040948.1:0-18191 GCA_004027185.1 Glis glis
AGGCAGCCGATGTAGGAGATGGCCTTTGTCTCTGATAGGAAATTCACCAGCATCTTGGGCACGATGACTGTTGTGAAGCAGATATCCATGAAGGACAAGTTGCTGAGAAAGAAGTACATGGGGGTGTGGAGCCTGGAGTCAGAGTAGATGGCCAGGATGATGAGCACGTTCCCCATGATGGTGACCAGGTACATGACGAGGAAGATGGCGAAGAGGGGCTTCTGCAGGTGAGGGTTGGCAGAGAGGCCCAGGAGGACAAAGCCTGAGCTGCTGCTGCTGTAGTTGTTCGTTTCCATGGCTCTGAAAGGGTGTTGGAGAAGTCGAGGGAGAAATGCGAAGGGCAATGTTATCAAGACAGCTTCTTCCCTAAGCTCAAGCCTATAAGAAAAGCACACTGCCATTTGTTAGGAATTTTAAGATATGTTCATTTTAAGAAAGCATTATGTTAAGTGAGATTAGCCAGTCACAGATAGTGTAGGGTCATATGTTTTCCCTCATATGCAGAAGCTAGGGAGTAATTGGGATACAAGAGGGACTTCAGAAAATGGAGGAGAAACCCCAGTGGAATGAAGGAGGTGGTCTAGGGGACGGTGGGGGAGGGAGAATCCATGAAGGAATCTGTTCCATTGACTTTATGTTACATATGTGAGAATACCAACGCCAAACTCAATATCTTGTATGGGGATGAGGGGGAGTGGGAAGGGTGCCGGGGGAAAGCCCACCAAGTGCTGTGTGCATGTTTGTCATTAACACCATGAACTACATTATGGTGTGAGACTATAATGCACGAATAAAAGTATAAAAATAAATGTTCTTACAACATAAAACAAGAGATTTCAAGAGAACAAATATTAAAATTGAATAAGGAACAAGTTAGAAAATATCCAGTTGCCTCCTAAATGAGAAAATGAAGGTTTTCTGTGTGTTCATAGGAACTTCTCTGTGGTCTAATTTGTTTAAGTTCTTTTCATTTCCCTTCTAAAGATGCTTCTTGGGTTTTTTTTTTTGTTTGACCAACTCCTTAGCTTCTTTTTGTTTGTTTGTTTTAGAGGCAGAGACGCCGAGTCCCCCCTTGAATCAGGATACTTTTACACAGTGATGCCATGAATGAGCTCTTCTCATTCAGTCTTTTTTCCATAGTTCTGGAGGTGATGGCAGCAGTGGTGATAGTGCAATAATGAATGAATGAATGAATTACTAGTTAATGAAAGCTCTCTGGTAGCCACAGAGTTCAGAGGAGAAGCCCTTACGCCTTCAGAGCAAAACCTACTTAATGTTTATTTAAACATTTTATTCAATAATATGATCTGGATACTTTAATTATAAATTGTTGGTCCAGGGATGCCATTCAAAATAAGAGTACTACCAGGAATGCTCTATGTTACTGAGATTAGTTCATTAAATGTGTTATTTTTGTCTGAATATCAAACTATGATGTCTTCATTCTAAACATTCAAATAGTGGAGGATTATGAAATTTAGAATGTTAGAGTTCCATTCTCACCAATATTATGGAAAAGATAAGGCAAGAATAGCCCTATTACCACTATTTTTATACTTTAATTAGTACATGGTGATTATACATCACAGTGAGACTCAAAGTGATACAAATACACGTGCACACAGCGCTGGTTTATTTCCTTCCACATTCTACCCTGTCAGGAAATGCAGACTCGTTCTGTCCTTTTCACCTTTCTCCCCTGGAGCTTTCGCATTCTGCACATTTGCCGTCTCAGGTTGGTTTTCCTTTCCTTGCTTACCCGTCACTCTTGCAGCGTCCTCGTCACGGCCCGCATGAACCCAGAGAGTCCAGAAGGTAAGCACGGAGCGGAGCGCACATCCCAAATTGGATCAAATGCTGGGTGAGAAATCCCCTCCAGGAGTTGCCCATTGCCACGCAGGGGCTCCCCGGAATGAGCAAGGACAGCTGGGAAGTGACTAGGCTGGGAAAAAAATCAGCTCACACTTATTGCACAGGCCCTGTGCTTAGCACTTGCCTCATTTAGTCCTGAATAGCACCAGTAGGGAAGTAGCATTATTGTTCCCTTTTACAAATAAGGAGACTGACGTTCAGATGTCACAGAGCTGGTGAGGGGTACATCTCACTCAAACCCAGTCACTCCCAACTTCAAACTCCCTATGTTAGTCTACTCAAGCCATACACACGTGTGGAGAGCCAAGCTGGTGTCCCTCTGTCCCAAGCAGACGTCCTCTGACTGCCGGGCACCTTGAACCTCCTGGCGACCTACTTTTCCTACTCCATCCTTTGCCCTGGACCTTGAGGGCCTTTCGATTTCCTTCCTTCCTACTCCTGGCCTCCCACCCTACAAAGCCATTTGCTCTCCTCTCACTTCTTTGATTTCAGGGAGGAAAGGCTGTGGGGGACTTGGACCTTGGCTCTTCAGACTCTGAGCGGGCAGTAGCTCTCTGATCGTGTGGCACCAGGTCCTGACCTCAGGATCTCTCCTGGGCCCTGGCGTTTAGAAGCCCAGCTCTCCCTGTCCAGCACTTCTCACTGCCGGCTGTAAGACAAGCAGACCAGCAGTGTTGTGTGCAGTCCCCTTGAAGAGATGTTCTGATTAGGGATTCTGCAGGGTCTTTTATAGGCTGGGTTCTTCTCTTTGCAGCTCTGAAAACTTTCTAGTTTTCACTCCTACATCAGATTATAGCTTTTTCTCATGTGTCTTGGCTCTAGAGAGGTGATATTTTAGCTTCATCTATATCTTTTTGGTTTAGGTTGAAAGTTTTTCTGGGCAGCTCTAGACCCCCAGATTCCTCATGGAAACCAGTCATTCAGCTCCAGGCTGTTCTCAGCTTTTACCCTATGTTTTGTTTTTGCTTTTCTTCTTCTAGAAATCACTAGTGCCCAGGAAGCCTGGCTCTGCCTCTCTCCATAACTCAAGAAGTTAATCTTCAAGTTTTCAGTTCCTCCTTGTGCCTCACTTAGCTGTGACCAGCCAGTATTTATAAGTGCAGCTGCTAATATGGAGAGTACAGACTATGCCTCCTGGGTTGTAGGAAGGGGTCTGAAGACATGGATTCTCACTCTGAGAATCTCACGCTTACCCTGCAGCCACAGATATTTAGAGATCCCTGTGCCTCTCACCGTTGCCATTCTAGCATCCCAGGAAAGTGTTTGTCCAGCTTCCACAATTCCAGAGATCGTGAACTTACACTCTCTGGAGGTGGTCCACATACTTATGAGACAGCTCTGACAGTTCATGAACGGTCTGCCTTCCGATTTTTGCCATTTGATAGCTCTACTTTATTGTCCCCTTCTCATCTCTTAAAACCAAGTCCAATAAGTCTAACAGTTGTTCTTCATGGACACCGCCTCTTGTGAGTCTCTCCAGATGGTGTGCACAGGCCTTCTGGTCTCGCTCCTTACTACTCGTCTTACACTCCTTCCCAAAACACAGGGAGAAGATGAGCAACTCCTCAGAGATTCAACAAATCTTTGAAGAGCCTGGCAGCCATGGGGCACCCACAGTATCTGCCATGGCACACAGAAAGCTGGGATGCAGAGAATCAGCCTCCAGGACCAGATTTTAGAAATGGGCTAACCATTGTGATGACAGGTACTGTTCATGCAGTCTTCTCCTTTCCTGCAGACTTGGACAGCTGGCTTGAAATAAAATAGTCTTAGGCTACCCTAAAGTTACCCCACATTTGTGATTTCTCTTCCCTTTCTAAGGTCCAACTTTGTGCGTACGTGCATGCGTGCGTGAGTGTGTGGTACTGGGGACTGAACCCAGGGTCGCTTTACCACTGAGCTGCACCCCCAGCCCTTTTTATTTTGAAACAGGGTCTTGCTAAATTGCCCAGGCTGGCCTCAAACTTGCAATCCTTCTATCTCATCCTCCTGAGTACTGGACTAATGTCCATTTTAAAGGTCTTTCTAGTATTGTAGAGAGCCCCCCCCCCAGACTTGGAACCAGAAGAACAGGTTCTAGATTTGATTTTGCTGTTGAAAAACCTTAAAAATATATTTAACCCTGTTTTTATTCATTTCAAAAGGGCAGTATCATCTGACCTTTTGATCTCATGAGGTTTTTAAAGGGTTTGTGGTGGTGCACGCCTGTAATCCCAGTATTTGGGAAGTTGAGACAAGAGGATCACAGGTTGGAGGGCAGCCTCAGCAAGTAGTGAGACTCTCATCAAGCTAGCAAGACCCTGTTTCAGAATAAAAATAAATCTGGGCTGTGGGTGTAGCTCGGAGGTAGAATGCCCCTGGGTTCAATCTCCAGAAAAAAGAAAAAAGAAACAAGACACTTCCCAAGTTAGCTGTGCCGCTCACACATGAGGATGGAGTTTGGATCTCCAGGTCATCTCGTCCTCACATTGCTCCAATGATTAAGTCTTCTCTATCTTCAAACCTCTGGATGACTGTCCAAGTGCTTGAATAGAATTTGGAATGGGGGCATCACTGTCTCCTCATATAGCTTGCCCCTTTTCTGCCTGGTGCTCCGTGCCTCTTGACACTACTAATCTAAATCACCTTGCCTGTCACCTCACAGCCATCTCTCATTCCAACAATTATTGGAACACCCCATACCTGGGCAGCCCTGTGGCTATTCCAATGAGGACAGGGCTAAAAGTCAGGGACATGTTTCTGGTTCCAGTTCTGCTCTGAGCAGTTTGCCTCCTTTTGTAGTAGCAAGGCCAGGAAGATTTTTTTTTAATGTATTGAAAATATTTTATAATCACTTCTCTAGACTCTTAGCCATGTGGTACAGGAAAAAAAATTATATGGTGGAACACCAGTAATTTTAAACAATGAAAAGAAATATTTGACTAGAGGATGGCGAAGGAATTTTACAAATATAAACTCAGGATTCCTCACATTTTCCATAGAGCTGCTAAACAATAAAAGTATTCAAGAAATAGATGACAGTATATCTCAAATGTGAAACACCAAAATCAAATAGCCACTTACATTGGAAGATTTACCAAAACTGGCCAGGCAGATTAAGACGAGTTTCCAAATTCTAGATGCCAGGGCAAATGGGCGTTTAACATATGCCCTTTTGAGATTCGTTTTGTGCATGATTACATTCCTTCTGTCTTAGCTTATCTTTGGTATCAATCTGACCAACCAATTTGACCAACATGGGATTCTCTGAAAACCAACCTTTGGTCTTCTCGGC
This sequence comes from Glis glis, assembly GCA_004027185.1. Classification (NCBI taxonomy): domain Eukaryota; kingdom Metazoa; phylum Chordata; class Mammalia; order Rodentia; family Gliridae; genus Glis; species Glis glis. Next base: position 5,147 of record PVJS01040948.1, read on the forward strand.
TGGGCTGGCAATGCCTCACTCAGATAGCTTTTGCTGGAAACACCTACTTTACTGTAGCTCCTTTCCATGGATGTTCTCATTTACCGTAATATAATAGCTGGTAATTCAACAGTGCCTACATGTGGCCAGGCACTGCTCTAAGACTGTCATATGCACTAGTGATTTCATCTTTATAAAACCCCATTTTACAGATCACAAAGGTGAGGGACAGAGAGTAGAAGGGACTTGCCCAAGGCCACACCAGTGCTGACGGGGTTCTCTCCAAAGCGTGTGCCCTTCACCCCGCCTTGTCCTAGCTGTCCCGTTCAATTGCTCCTCTGCTCACCCAGCTTCCTGGGGGAGGCCACTCTGTGGGCTTTGGGCAGGATGTGGGCTGCACCTTTAAGACCGGGGACAGTGCCTAGGACTGTGTCTTGCACAGAGTAGGTGCTTCAGACATCTGGTACTTGATCAAAGGAGAAAGAGGGGGAAATATTGCTTTTGAGATGGAGGAGAGAAGAAGATGGGATCAGGAAAAGAGGAGGTCATATGAAGGTGCTGTCCCCACAGTCCCAGTTACCAAAGACCCCTGAGCCTGCCTACCTGTGGGTGTGCAGAGGAGATTCAGGGTGCTGAGCAGGGGACCTGTCAGGTGGCTAAGTCAGGCTCTGAATCTCTGAAGAAGGTGGTGTCCTGAAATGCCGAGGTAGCCTCAGAAATGAGCTGGCTCTTTTCTACCTAGAGTGGGAATTGGTGGTAGGAAGAGAGACCCAGGGGCCTGTCCTGTCTGCCTGCCAGAGCCCAGGGGGGATTGGCCCTGTGGTCTTCCCAGGAGGGGAGAACATTAGATTGGGGAATCTGGGCTCCAGAGATGTGGCTTCTTACACCTGGGAAGGGAATTAGAACCATGCAGTAGTAGCAGTGCAGGGGTGTTCACACACATGGGTGTGCTGTATATACATGGGTGTTCGTGAACATGCATAGACTCCTGTGCACATCTATGTTTAGGCTTACATGCAGTTGTCTAGCAGGACAGGTGATGCCTCTGACATCCCTGAGGTCCTGTGTCTGCATGTGTGACACTAGGTGCAGGTGTAGTGCTGTGGGGAAGGGGTTAAGGTGCAGAATCTGGAGCCAGGCCCACTAGATACCTGTGCTGTCTCCATGTCTTACAAGCTGAGTAGCTTTTGCAGAACTTTAGCTTTTTGAGATTCAATATTTTTGTTTGCCTCTCTTAAATATTTTATTTCTTCAATTTCTTAAGTCAGATTGCTGATATTTAAATCCCAAATCCCCAGTTACTAAATGGGCAAATTGGGGCAAGTTTAAATTAGCCTCACTTAGGCCCATTGTCCTCATCTATAAACGGCACAGCAATCACAACCTTAGATATTTTATTTATTTCTATTTTCCCTTTTATAAAGACTTTGTTTTAGGCACATCAAAATTGATAAAAATTAGAAGTTCCCATATATACTCCCTGCTCCCAAATATGATCAGCCTCTCCCACTATCAACGCCTCCCACTACAGTGCCACATTTCTTCCAATTGATGAGCTTATATTGATATATCATTATCCCTTGAGTCCATAGTTTACATTAGAGTTCATTCTTGGTGTTGTAAATTCTGTAGGTTTAGGCAGATATATAATGACCGGTATCTATTACAACAATATCATATACAATAGTTTTACTAAAAATACTCAGTAATTTATCTGTCCATCTCTCCCTTCTGCCCCAAACTTAGACAACCACTAATCTTTTTTTCTTTTTGGCACTAGGGATTGAACCTAGGGGTGTTCTACCTCTGAATTATATTCCCAGCCCCCGCTTTTTCTTGTGGTACTAGGGATTTAACCCAGGGGCATTCTACCTCCATGCTACAGTCCCAGCCCTATTTTATTTTTATTTTGAAACAGGATCTCCGTAGGCTGATGAGAGTCTCAATACTTGCAGAGGTTGGTCTCGAACCTGTGATCCTCCTGTCTCAGCCTCCCAAGTCCTGGGATTACAGGAGTGCACCACCATGCCCGGCTGACAACCAATGATCATTTAACTGTCTCCATAGTTTTGCCTTTTCACAAAGGTAACAATTGGAATCATACAGTATGATTGGGTCTTCAGATTTTGGCTTTTTACATTTAGTAACATGCATTTAAGCTTTATATCTTTTCATGGCTTGATGTTCATATCTTTTAAAAATATATACTTGATAGCTTATTTGTTTTAAGCACTGAATCAGACTGTACTATCTAGATGTTGCATAGTTTACTTATGCACTCACCTATGGAAGGGAAGCTTGGTTGCCTCCAAGTTTGGGCAATTATGAATACAGCCTCTATAAATGTCTGCATGCAGCTTTTGTAATGATATAAGTTTTCAACTTACGTGTGTAAATACCAAGGAATATGATTTGTGGATCATATGGTAAGAGTACATTTTGCTTTGAAAGAAATTGCCAAATTGTTTTCCAAATGACTGTACCATTTTGCATTACCACCAACAAGAAATGAAAATTTGTTTTATAAAAAATGGTTTTGCCAGGCAAGGTGGGCATAGCTGTAATTCCAGTACTTGGGAGGCTGAGACAAGAGGATCACAGGTTCGAGGACAGCCTCAGCAACTTAGTGAAGCCCTTAGCAACTTAGCCAGATCTTGTTTCCAAATAAAAAATAAAATAGGACTGGGGGTGTAGCTCGGAGGTACAACTCCCCAGCACCCCCCAAATGGTTTTATTAGTTTATTGCAATTTCACATCATAGTGAGATTCAGTGTGATACAAACATATGTTCTCATAGCTCTTGGTGTATTTCCTTCTAAACCCACTACACTTCTCCCTACACATGTTAGTGAAATCGGTAGTAATAATTTTATATACCGCCACAGTATTATTTGAACTGTTTCTTTCCTCAATTCTCCTTACCCCATCTGGAAGCCCCTCCCCCAACCCCCTTCCACTGTTCTACAGATCTCTTTTCACATTGTATAGGGACTTTTATGTTTCCTATTTCTCTCTCGCTTCCACATATAAGAGAAAACATACAACCCTTAATGTTCTCATACTGGCTGATCTTACTCAGCAGAATATTCTCTAGTCCCATCTATTTTCCTGCAGATGACACAATTTTGTTCTTCTTCATGGCTGAGTAGAATTCCTTTGTGTGTATAGACCACATTTTCTTTATTCATCTGTTGATGGACACCTGCGTTGGTTTCATAATTTAGCTATTGTGAATTGTGTTGCTATAAACATGGATATGCATGTGTTCCTATAGTATTCTGACTTGGAAAGATACAAATGAGAATTATTGATTTACATCCTTGCCACCATTTGGTGGTGTCAATGTTTTTGATTTGGGCCATTCTAATAGCTGTGTAGTGATATCTCATTTGTTTTTATTTACTTATTTTTTTGCGGTAGTAGGGATTGAACCCAGGGGCATTTTACCTCCGAGCTACATCTCCAGCCCTACTTTTTATTCTTTATTTTGAAACAGGGTCTTACTAAGTTGCAGAGGGTCTCACTAAGTAGCTGAGCCTGGCCGCGGACCTGAGATTCTCCTTTCTCAGCCTCCCAAGTACTGGGATTACAAGCATGAGCCACCATGCCCAGCTTATCTCATTGTTTAAATTTGTGTATCCCTAATGATATATGATATGGAACATCTTTGCATATGTGTATTTGATGTCTGCATGTTTTTTACCTGGGGAAGTGTGATAGTTAATCTAATTTGTCAACTTGACCGGATCATGACACACCCAAGATCATGTGACTTTGGGTGTGTCAATAAGACAATTGATTTATGTAACAGCAGATTAAACATAAAGTCCTGCCCTAAATGTAGGCAGCAGGGTTCTGATAGGTGCAGGACTTAGATAAAAGAAGGAGAAAGCCATGTAGAGGGATGCACGACTCTTTCCGAAGAAAACGCATCTGCTCTCCTCTGAGATTGTCGGCTTCCAACTTCACTGTTTCTCTGAAGAGCTTCTTGATCTTCTGCTCTTGTCTGAGATCGTCGGCCTCCAGCCTTCGAACTGAAACTTCACCATCGTTTCTCCGAAGAGCTTCCTGATCTTCACATCTTGGACTGGGACTGAATTAGTGGTTACTCCTATCCTAAGACTTCAGCTCTTAGACCGCTCGACCAGCTACTGGTTCCTCTGACTCTCCATGTGCAGTCGGAAATCGGGACTACATTGATTCGAAATGTAAGACTGACCTGATAAATTCCTTTTTTCATATACTCATTCTGTGAATTCTGTTAGTCTAGTGAACCCTGGCCAACACAGGAAGTATGTTTTTAGATTGTTTGCCCATTTCTCCAATCTGGTTATTCATTTTCTTATTGCTAAATTTTAAGAGCTCTTCATATATTTTGGACAACAGTCCTTTATTAGATATGTCTTTTGCAAATATTTCCACCTCATCTATGGCTTGTCTTCACATCAAGTACTGACTTGGGAGGCTGAGACAGGAGGATCCAGGTTCGCAGCCAGCCTCAGCTACTTAGTGAGGCCCTCCGCAACTTAGTGAGACCCCGTTTCAAAATAAAGAATAAAAAATAGGACTGGGGGTGTAGCTCGGAGGTAGAATGCCCCTGGGCTCAATCCCCAGTACCACAAAAAACAAAAAACAACAAAACAAAACAAAACAAAACAAAACAAAACAAAACAAAAAAAGATGTGTGTCGATACTGGGTTAAGGCAGCAGCAAACCACATGCAATTCTCAGTCCCTCCCTCGCTGCTGAGGAGGCTGGATGATTTGGATATGCTATAGTCAGCTTCTAGCAGAGTGGTTTTCTCTGGGTCACTTTCTGTACAGCACCCTGATGACTCACAGTGGACATGTAGTGTGAAGCAAGAAATAGAGTTGTATTGTCTAAGCTGTTGGGGTTTTAGGGTTAATTTGTTTCTGCAGCATATGTAGTTGGTATGGTTTGGACATGGAAGGCCCCCTCCAAAAGCTCATCTATTGGTAATGCAGAAAGGTTCAGAGGTGGGGCGTGGTTGGAGGAGGTGGGTCACAGGGACGTGGCCTTGAGGACTCTATCTGTCCCAGGTCATGTCAGGTCCCTCTCTCTGCTTCCGGCCACCGTGAGTTGAGCAGCTTTTCTCCACTGCTCCCTGCTGCCATGTTTCTGCCTTGGAGCCGGCCGACTGTGGACTGAATCTCAGAAACCATGAGCCAAAATAAATCTTTCCTCCTCCAAGTTGTTCTTGTCAGGTATTTTGGTCACAGAGATAAAAATAAGCCACTAGTACAATAGTCCATTCTGGCTAATATTTCAATAGAAAAATGGGAAAAGAATAAAAGCAGGCAATTCACAGTGAACATATAAGACATATAAAAATGATAGTCAAATTAAAGGAAGAATGGAATAATTTTTTGTCCAGTATATTGGCAAACGTGGAGGATGCTGATATTATATGGTGTTAACTGAGTGAGGAAACAGGTGCTGTCACACACTCTAGATTGGCACAGAAACACAGCAGTTTTTTGGAAGATGATTTGATGGTATCTAGCAAGTTCCAATTTTATGTATATAAGGAATAGTACATGTTTCAGTAATTCATATGTACAAGATATTTATACAAGCTTTGTTTATCACAGAGAAAATAGAAACTATCTAATATAAACTATGAGTAGAGTAAAGGAAGGGACCAGAGGGACAGGAGAGGGAAGGTACTGGGGAATGAAATTGAGCAAATTATGTTATGTGCATGTATAAATATGTAACAAAAATCCCGCTTGTAATATATATATAATATATATATTATACATATTATATATATTATATATATATTCATGTATAAATATGTAACAAAAATCCCACTTGTTATATATATAATATATATTATATATATATTATATATATATATGGTACTGGGCATATATATATAATTATAATGCACCAGTAAAAAAATTGAAAAATAAATGTCCAGGAATAAAAAGATATTTTAATTGTGGTAACTTCCTATTACAAAATATTACTAAAATACTATGTGTAGATTGTAGATGGTAGTGACTTAGAACCATCTCCAGGGCATCTTGTTAGCTGAAAATTCAGATTGCAAAATAACATATTCATACAGTATAATTCAAAAGCTGTTAATATTTATATTTGCACACATAAAGATATATTTTTATATACAATGAATTTATGGTGGGGCTCAAGAAAGACTTGCAGTGTTTTTAACGTCTGTTTGAATTTCACAACTAGGCTGTATTCATGTGATATCCGTGGACTTAGGAGATAAAAAATGGAAAATAGAAATATGGAAGGCCAGAAAATAGAATTAAAATATTTTTAATGTAGCACCTTCTTTGTTTTCTCTCTCAGTAACACACACACACACACACACACACACACACACACACACACCAAACAAGCAAACCAATAAATGAAACCAAATCAAATTTAGTGACAGGTAAAAAACATACCTAGGAAGTAGGGGAAGAAGATAATTAATTTGCTGACCCCTAAAATCACAATGGTGGCTCTAGCAAATTTCACAAGCTAACTGGGGATCCTTTAAAGCGATCAGAGAGTGTATCTCAAGCTTGCCTGCCCATTAAAATCACCTGGGAGCTTATAAAACATCCTGATGCCCAAATTGCATCCTCAAAGATTCTGATCTGATTGTTCCGGGGTATGACCCAGACATCAGGATATTTTTAAAAGCTCCTCAAGTGATTCCAATGTGAGGAGACAGGACCACTGCTTTATAAAGAAGACACTATTGTAAAGTGTGTTTTTGTGTGTGGTACTGGGCATTCTACATCTGAGCTATACCCCCAGCCCTTTTTAATTTTTATTTTTTTGGACATAGGGTCTCACTAGGTTGCTGAGAGTTTCCCTACATGGCTGAGGCTGTCCTTGAATCTTCCATGCTCCTGTCTCAGCCTCCCAGGTACTGGGATTACAGGCGTGCACCACCAAGCTCTGTCAAAGGTTTTTAATTAAGAGATGAATATGAGTGGATAATTGCTTTGTATGCCTCAAAGACAATATTTTTTAAGGAACACAGGGGAAAGCCCTGACTGTAACTGATTTAGAAATCACTCTCCCTCTCAAACTGGCTCCTCAGCGGCTTCCTCCAAGGACGCCCTGGAGGACTGACTGGGAGGGGAGGAGGCATGGCCTCTGAGTCATGGCCTCTTCTCCCTTGAAAGCAGAATGCAGCCCCTTGAGAGCAGCCCAGGGGAAAGCAGGAGGCCTCACTCATGACATCGTGTCAGAAAAGTTTCTGAGCCACCTGCGGTGCAGAAGCTGCCTCTGTGGGACAGGGACCTCAGCTTTGCTAACGAGGCCCTGGGGAGGCCTCCCTGATGAGCCTCCAGGCTCCTTTTCTTTGCTGCTAATGAACCATTCAAGGAGCTTCCTGGAGGCCTAATTAAGCAGAGTCCAGAAGTGAAAGTTTTGGCTTCTCCTTGGTGGGTGGGGGATTGGGAATTAAATCTGGAGCCTCTTAGCACATCCCATCATTCTCGATGTAACCACAGCTGATTCCAGCAGGGTCCCAGCCACATCACCATCTAGGCAGAGGAACACACTCTCCCTTGAGAGAAAAAGTGTTTATCTCCTGAGCAGAACATTGATTCATCTGGCTCAGAACTCTCCTGAAACAGGAGCAAGAGGGGACTCTTGGGGGGTCAGGGCTGGTCTCGGTGACGTCGTCCTCACACAGATTAAAGTCAGGTCTCAGACAACTCCACTTTCCATGATCTGGGTGGGTATTTGGGATTCAGCATCAGTCACCGTAGTTACCTGTCCTTTACCATGATACATGTACATCGGCTGACATCTTTAAATTTATTAAATTTATTACGTGGTAAGAAGTATGTACTAATTCACTAGGTGATAGAAGCTATTAGAGGACATTATGGCCAGGGAACTAAACAGAAAAAATTGGATTCTGAGGGAAATGCTATCCAAGGGACTAGAAACAAAGTAACATTTAATTGTTCTCAGGACTTAGGGTCCTGAATCCCAATGAAGAGTTTTCTGGAAGCTACAATGGTCTACAGTGTTTCTAAAGTAGTTATGTTTAAGTAACATTAAATTTTATACTCATGCTCTGGATGAAGCAATGCTAATTTATCTTCTTTTGATGTTCAAATCCAAGTCTTTGATCCTGTCATATTAGGTATTATGAAAAGAGTAGGTAAGTATTAGTGACAACATTGACAACAATATTGACTGAATGTTTACTCTGAACCAGCACTGGTCTATGTACTTTATAAACATAACCCACTTAATCCTCACAATAGTTCTAGTATCTCGAGGCCATTTTATGGATAAAAATAAAGATCACTAATGTTTTATAGCACAGTAGGACAACTGTGGTTGGCAACAATTAATGGAATATTTCAAAACAGCTAGTATATACACACACAACCACATATATGTATACATATAGTAATAGGTGTGTCAATTACCCTAATGTGACCATTGCACATGTATTCATGCATTGAAATGTCACACCATACCTTTTAAGTATGTGTAATTACTATGTATCAATTAAATATATATTAAGAAAATAAACCACAGAGAATAGTGGAAGTGCTAGAAGCTTTGAGATCAGCAACTATCGGTAGCCAATAAGTGGCAAAAGGGAAATTCAGGAAAATAAAGAACATCAGTTTTATATGGATTTCTAGCCAAATTTTGGAAAGGGTTAACCGTGTTTACAAGTACTTAAAATGGAATGTTGAATAATGTTATATGAATATATAAATGTATCACTATGAATCTCACTATCATGTACAATTACAATGCACCAATAAACCGGGTGTGGTGGTGCACACCTATAATCCCAGTATTTGGCAGGGTAAACCAGGCAGATCACAAGTTTGTAGCCAGCCTCATCAACTTATTGAGGCCCTGTGCAACTTAGTGTTTCAAAAAAAAAAAAATAAGTCGGGGGCTATAGCTCAGTGGTAGAATGCCCCTGGGTTCAATCTCTAGAATCATAAAACAAAAAGCAAACAATGCACCAATAAGAAAAGGAGTGATGATATTAAGAGTTAGCCCAGTATCACCACATATAAATCTATACATGATGGATCCACCATATGATCCAGCTATACCACTTCTGGGTATCTTTCCAAAGGGGCCGAAATCAGAGAACTACAGTAATATATGCATACCCACGTTCATAGCAGCACAATTCACAATAGCCAAATTATGGAACCAATAGGTGTCCATCAACAGATGAATGGATTACAAAATTATGGGAAATACACACAATGGAATTCTACTCAGCAATAAAGAACAAAATCATGTCATTTGCAAGAAAATGGGTGGACCTGGAGAACATTATGTTAAGTGAGATTAGCCAGTCACAGAAAGTGAAGGGTCATATGTTTTCTTGAATATGCACAAGCTAGGGAGTAATTGGGATACCAGAGGGACTCCAGATAATGGAGGAGAAACCTCAGTGGAGCCAGGAAGGTGGTGTAGGGGAAGGGGAGGGGGAAGAGTGAAGTTCATTAATGCAAATTCTACCATTGACTATGTGTACATATGTGAATATATCAACGTCAATCTCAGTACTCTGTATTGGGAAGGGGGGAAATGGGTAGGTGGGGGGGCACCAAATGCGATAATCACATCTGAGAAATGACCTTTTACTACATAGGTGACCTCATCCAGCAGAAATCATAGTCCCGGTATCCCAGAGTCGGCCCATTGGAAGCAAATCCTCATCTTTCCCTGGGTGTGGGGGATGGGAATTAAGTAGGGTGGGTGTTATGATTTGTATATAGAATGTCCCCTGAAAAACTCATGTATTAATACAAAAATGTTCAGAGGTGAAATAATAGAGGTGAAATAATAGAATCATTCTGGTTCCAATCTCATCAATGGATTAATGGATTTCTTGGGTGGTAAGGTAACAGGTAGGGTATGGCTGGAGGAGGTAGGTCACTGTGGGTGGGGCCTTGGGGACTCTAGAGATGTCCCTCATGTCCTCCCTTTGCTTTCTTTGCTTCCTATTGTCATTCCCTGAGCTCCACATATTGACTTGGACTAACATGGACTGAAACTTCCAGAACTGTGAGCAAATTAATCTCCCTTCCTCTAAGTTGTGGTCATCAGGTATTTTGTGTCACAGCAGTTAGAGTTACTGCTGAAACGGTGGGTGAGGAGGTCAGAGAGGGAGTTTTACATTCATTACTCTAGGGCAACACCTTGAATTGTGTTAGGGCTCCGGGTAAACATGGCGACCACTACACCCTTCATTTCTCCCAGGGAAGGAGACCCTGAGGGTACCCGCTTTTCACCCTGAACAGATGGCCCCTGTATAAATGTTTGCTAAGATCATGGTGGTGCAGGCTGGCTGGTGGGGGTGCTGTGCAGGACGACGAGGAGACCCCGTGCCACTGCACTGCCACTGGCATCCTCTTCCACCAGGGGTCCCGCCCTCCGGCTCCTTCACCGTTTTGGTGAGGCCTGTGCGGAGGACTTGGTGACTGACAGTGGCATGGAGCTGCAGACCTGTCCGCCCCCTACCGTGGAGAAGCATGCATGGCAGGCTGTGAAAAGGCCTTTCTATCCTTCTATGGCCCACAGTACAGCCAGTCAGGATGCCCGGGGAAGACTGGGGCCTGCCTGGCTTTGCAACCTCTCTCGGTGTTTGTCAGTCTGATGACTGGCCCTCCAATGGTGGGAGAAGGTGCTAGAAATCAGACCCTAGCATCACCATTTTCTTTTTTCCTCCGGTACTGGGGATTGAACCCAGGAGTGCTCTACCACTGAGCTACCTCCCAGCCCTTTCTGTTTACTTTTTTATTTTGGGACCAGGTTGGCCTTGAGCTTGAATCCTCCTGTCTCAGCTTCCCTAGTAGTAGAATCGACATTTGATCATAGCAAATAATGCTGTTTCCTCGAGAGGAAAAACACTTTTATTTTTATTAACTTCTGCAAGGTCAAACCTTTAATACTTTGCTTAAATGACAGTGATTTAAAATTCTGTTTGAAAACAATCCTGTTCTTTAGGTTCTTTAGTAGCAATGAAAATCTGCCACTTGTATTCCCGTTCTCAAGACAGGTGCATTTCCAGTGTTTTCTCCCCAGAATCAATATGCAGAATGGAATTTGCAATAAATTTTCCTAAAATAAACAAAACAAAGGAGAATGTATTGGAATTTTAGGATGAGTCAATTTTGGGGGGGTTGAGTCTTGAGGTGCTTAGTGCTTAGTTGAACCCCAAAGCACTACATGAATCAGCAGTACAATGAATACATCAATAATTTCCCTTGAATTTCCAAGAGAAATGATGGTCCCGCTTTATTTTTATATTTATTTATTTATTTATTTTTGCAGTACTGGGGATTGAACCCTGGGGCATTCTACCTCTGAGCTATACCCCCAGTCCCATTTTTTATTTTTTATTTTGAAGCAGGGTATAACTAAGTTGTAGAGGGCCTCACTAAGTATCTAAGGCCGGCTGCGAACCTGCGATCCTCTTGTCTTAGCCTCCCAAATACTGGGATTACAACCGAGAGCCACCACACCCGGCCTTGATGGTCCCACTTTAGTCTGTGTTGTCTAGACCCCCAACCGGAGAGTCACATTTCGTTTTTGAAGCCATACATTACTGGGGACTTTGATAAATGGGAACTTGAACAGAGGAAGGATACTAGCATGGTGAAGAGATCCAAAATTTGTTTTATGAGGGGTGGTTTGTAACAAGGCACATCCATATAATATAAACAAGCATTGATAGAATAATTAAACATTGTAGAAGAGCCACAGGAATAAACTAAAAGCTTCCTGATGGACTATAGAAGGAGACCTAAACATTTAGGTGGTTATTTTATGCTCTTGAATGAGAAAATTCAATACTGTAAGCATGAATATGCCCTCATCTATAAATTTAATTGAGCCTTATTGTATCCTTTACTGGAAATCTGCTAAAAGATTATGTTTTAGGCACTCTTAGCATAATAAAAGGCCAAGAATGTGAGATGGTAGATATGCTAATTTGTTTGTCTATGGTAATTATTTCATTATGTAAATCAAAATATCAAGTTGTATGCCTTAAATTTATACAATAAAAAATCTCAAGAAGAGTTTTTTGTTTTTGGCAAAGGGGATTGAACCCAGGGGCATTCTACCTCCAAGCTCCACCCCCAGCCCTATTTTTTATTCTTTACTTTGGAACAGAGTCTCACTAAGTTGCAGAGGGCCTCACTAAGTAGCTGAGGCTGGCTGCGAACCCGGATCTTCCAGTCTCAGCCTCCCAAGTACTGGGATTACAAGGCTGCGCCACCACACCCGACTCAAGAAGAGTTTTGAATTGATAACTGAATTCACAAGCTGATGTTAAAATTTGTTTTGAAAAGGAATTGTTTAAGAATGACCAAGAAATTTTAAAAAAGAATAATGGTGGGGGATTTGTCCTTCAAGATTTTAAAGTATACTTTTCTTTTTTTGGTACTAGGGATTGAACCCAGGGACATTCTACCTCAGAGGTAGACCCCTATCCCTTTTTATTTTTTATTTTGAAACAGGGTCTTGCTAAGTTGCTGAAGGTCTTGGCCTTCAGTTCAGGTCAGGCCTAAGTTGCTGAGACTGGCCTAGAACCTGTGATCCTTCTGTCTCAGCTTCCCAAGTACTATAATTACAGGGATGTGCCACCCTGCCTAGCTTAAAGTATACGCTTAAGCTATAACAATTAAAAGGATGTAGGAACAGATGAACATATCAATGAAACAAAATAGAAACTCAGAGAAAGACAAATGTATATTATATTATATATATTATTTTAAAGATAGCATTTCAAATTAGTGATAATAAGTGGTATCAGAGTAATTGGTATATTTGAATAAAATAAACTTTTGATGTTTATTTAGCTACAAAATATTTAAAACTAATGAATAGAACTGCATATAGGAGACTAATTTTTTTAAGAGGGGAAGGCTTTTCTTGTTTATATTAATGTGCTTTTATTGGTGCATTATAGTCTCCCATCATAATGTAGATCATGTTGACAATGGCATACATGCACTCAGCATTTGGTGCCCCCCTCTCCGCCTACCCATTTTTTTTTTTTTTTTTG
>PVJS01040949.1:0-18190 GCA_004027185.1 Glis glis
AAAAAAAAAAAAAAAAAAAAAAAGTCTATCAATCTTGGGAGGCTGAGACAGGAGGATTGAAGGTTTGGGGCCTGCCTCAGCAATTAGTGAGACCCTCAGCAACTTTGCAGGACCCTGTTTCAAAATAAGAAGTAAAAGTGGCTGGGGGTGTAGCTTAGAGGTAGAAACCCCACTGGGTTCAATACCTGGTACCAAAAAAAGAATAAATATTATATAAATATAATTTAAATAATTCAGAATGGTTTTGCTGTGGCCTAGGAAAAACTTAAATGAGAATAGAGCCATCATAAAAGGACAAGTTTTCCTGTGTTAGGATTATCTTAATTTATACGAACCTTGGCTGCCTCCCTGTTCCCAGAATATTCACAGGATGTTCCTTGTGGTTATACTTGAGGAATTAGGCAAAAAATCTTAATTCCTGTTCTTGACTCCTATAGGGCTTCATAAGTGATTTAATGTTTAAGTAGGAAATATTTTGTTGTTTGGTTTAAGAGTAGTGACTTGAAATAATTTCTTTTTAAAAAAATTTATTAGTGCATTGCAATTATACATCATAGTGAGGTTCAATGTGATACAGCACTTTTTGAATATTCATTATGTATCAGTTCATAGTGGAGTTAAGAGTGGAGAACTGAAAGATGCAGCTAGGAGTGATGGTGCACGTCTATAATCCCAGTACTTAGGAGGTTAATATAGGAGGATCACAGGTCAGAGTCCAACCTCAGCAACTTAGTGAGACTTTCAGCAACCTAGCAAGACCCTGTGTCAAAAACAAAAAAATAAAAAGCTCTGGGAGTATAGCCCTAGCCCCTTGGTTCAATCCCTAGTACAACAAAAGAAAAAAAAAAAGAAAAGAAAAATGAAAGATAAAAAACTAAAAATCAATATGTTTTCTTGGACCTTTTAGAAAACAGGCTGCAGACATATTACCACCCTGGAAGTCAGAAGTGAGCTGGAGCAAAGGCCACTGGGGCCATAGATTGGTAAGAAGACTTAAATGGCAGTTTTAACAAACTTGTTAAGGTTGAGTATACACTAGCACGAGAATAAAAAACTCCCATTTGGCAATATTTTGTATACTTTCCTCCCAAGAACCACATCAGGGTCCCATGTTAAAAATCTACAGAAGACATTTTATGGTTCTAGCAGATAGGAGGAATAATCACTGTGAAATACACCAATATATTTCCCCATAGCAAAGATCTGCAATTGCAGAGACAAGTCTTTGAAGAGCTTTATCATAGTTGAGGGAGAAAGAATTCTTCCCACTAAAAGCTCTCCAGTCTTCTTATATCTTCAACAATGGGAAAAAAATCAACAAGGAATGGGACATCAAAGAAATATGGCAACTAGGGAATGGTGTAAGAGTTGAGAGAGAGAAAGAGAGAGAGAGAGGCAATAACAACTATATTACTGAAAAAAACACTTTAAAAATCTTAAAATGTTATTTTTAGAGCATTTTTGCATTCCCAGAAAAACTGAATCAAAAGAATAGAGTTTCCATGTACTTCCAACCCTCTATCTGCACAGCTTCCTCCATTATTAATATCTCTTACCCCACTGGTATATTTGTTAACCTGTATCACCAAATTATTACTACCCAAAGTCCATAGTTTATATTAGTGTTTATAGATAGTCTTGTATTCTATGGGTTTGGACAAATTTATAATGATTTTTATCTGCCATTTTAGTATCATACAGACAAGTTTCACTTTAGTATCATACAGACTAGTTTCACTGCCTTAAAAAAATCCTAGAAATACTACTGAAAACCAATGAGGATAGAAAAGAATATTTCTCTTTAAATAGAAAAATATTCTATGAAGTCATAGTATCTGTCACATGTTCATTGAAATATTCTCATTGATCAGTGGGACAGAGTATAAGAACACAAAATTAATATCATTGTATAACAAAATTTATATAGCAAAATAGTTATTTAACTGTAAGGCAAACATTTGCATAAATGATGCCTCCAAAGGATAATATCAGCCTTTTAGAATGTATAATTAGTGCTCACTTCAGCAACACATATATTAAAATTGGAATGATACAGAAAAGATTAGCATGGCCCCTACGCAAGGATGACATGCAAATTCATGAAGCATTCCATATATTTAAAAAATGAATGTATAATTATATTCCTACCTCATGTCATATGCAATAATAATAAAAATGAAAATAAAGTAAAAATATGTAGGTTTGGAGGAGCTATTTTCTGGATGATGGTATTCCCAAAGTTAGAGGGAAACTCATTTATACATTTTATAGATAAAAATTTAGAAGTTTTTGAATACATGTACGATATATAAAATCAAAGTGAAATAGAAATTTTAGTGTGGGGAAATATTTATATCATTTCTGAATATTATAGAATTAGTACATAAGTAATTCAAATTTTCTAAATCATTAATATGATAGGTAATTTTATATGACAACATAGCCTAAGAATTTATATTATGTAGAAAAAATTCGCAGCAACCTGGTTTTAATAAGAAAGATTAGACCACATTGTCGACATTCTTAGAAATGCAAATCAAAATATCAATGACAGATCAATTTATACCCATAAAATAAAGAAAAATATAAAATTGATGGGCAATTCTTTTTGTGAAAAATGTGGGAAAGAGGATTATTCTAAAATGTTTCTAGATGTATAAATTTTCAAGATATTTTTAGAAAGCAGTTTGGCAATATATAATTAAACATATACACACACTTATAATTTAATCTAACAATCCCAATCCTCAAAATCTACATCACAAAACAAAGGCAACTATATAAGTATATCTGTATAAAGATAATTATTAAAATAAGCATTCATAGCATAAGTATATACATAAAATGAATGTTTAGCTATAGACGGGTAATTTAATAAATTCTGGTTCATATGAATGTAACATTTTATAATTATTAAATAGAATAAGAATGTATGAATATATTAAATTCTATTTTGAGAAAAATAAAATTCAGAGAAATATATATAGAATGTGTATATATTTTTACAAAGGGAGAATAACATTATATGCCAAAAGTTTTCTAAGCAATATACAATTTAATTTAAATTAAATATGTCAAAATTTTATAAATTTATATGTCTTCACTAAATATTAATATAGAAATTTTACTTTCAATTTAATATGGACATTTCAATGATTTTAATTATGCTTAACATTAAAATTGTTTCATTTGTTGCATAAGTCTTTTTTGCTGGATTGGAAATAACTGGATTAATAATAAGTGAATCAGACATGGTCTAGTAATTAAATTTATTTTCCCCAAAGTTCTATCATAATTAATTAACTGTAGTACATTATGAATGAGCATTGAAAATGAAATTTGTGAAAATACTCAATTCGGATACCTGCATTCTGTATCAAGGAACTCACTTTTCTTTGATACTGCTTCAGAAGTCTTTCATCCTCATGCTTCCCTGAGACTTAAAACGATGTCATAGTGGGAGTGGAAATGTAAGCGACAGGTCTAATAAATTAGCAATATTCTTCTCACTATACTCCCCCTCATTTTTGGCTGTGAAATTTCACTTCCTATTAAAATTTGGATTCTTCAAAGTTGAATGGGAATAAGAGACTTTTTCTGAGTTTTATCTTTTTTTTAATGGGTGAGTTATGTCTAAAATTCTACAGCTGAAAAATGCCACTAGCCTTTCTCTAGGCATAGCATAGGGCTTCTCAGCATTTCAGGGAGGTTGAGTCAAGTTTCTGAAATATCTAATAGAGTCAGAAAGGTCTAGACCACTGTATGATTGCAGATCTTCTCTCCAAGTAATAAACTTTATGTGTTTCTTTCTTTCCTTTTTTTTAAATGTGGAGTATTCAGAATGGAAGATAAATTCAATTAAGATAAACAATTCATGCTAGAGGTAGTGAAGTATCAGTATCAAAGCTCTAGATCAATGGTTTTGGAGTACTGTTTTTTAATCAGTGTCTCATAAAATCTATTTGGTGGGCCTCAATCAGCATTAGAAAGTGAAATAGAGTAAGATGGAAAAGAACTGCATAAAATAGAATAAATAGAAAATCAGAATGTATCATATTTTATAATGTCTTTTAAAATTGCTTTTATTAGTTTAAATATGCAAACATATCAACAAGGGTGTATAGTCTGGGTCACTATGCAAAATATATTTCTTTTTGTGAGTTGTAGACAAAAATGCTTAAAAGCCATTGCTCTATTTCAAGGACTAGAGCTCTAGACTTCACCCCAAAATAAATGTTTATCAAGCCAGATGTTGTGCCCCACACCTGTAATGTCAGTACTTGGGAGGCTGAGACGGGAGTAATCACAGGTTCAGGATCAGCCTTGCAACTTAGGCCCTCAGCAACTTAAACTCCCAGCAACTTAGCAAGACCCTGTTTGAAATTTGAAAACAAAAAGAAAAAACTGGGGGTATAACTTGGAGGTAGAATGTCCCTAGGTTCAATCTCTAGTATCCCCCTAAAAATTCTTCAATTTTCTATTTGGGGGGACTACTTTTTTGCAATAAAGTAGAAGAAGCAAAGATAGTTTTTAAAATGATAATACTCATAGGCATGCTATCTATAGTCTATTAAATCCTTACATGAATAGTCTTCATGTATGAATACGATGACATATGTTAGTCAGCTTTTTGCTGCTGTGACGAAATACCTGAGAAAATCAACTTAAAGGAAAAATTTATTTTGGCTCACGGTTTCCGAAGTTCAGCCTCTAGTCACTTGGCTCCATTGTTTCTGGGCCATTATGAGGCAGAATATCATGTCATGGAGTATGTGGTAGAATGAAGCTATTCATCATGGTGGCCAGAAAACAGAAAGAGTGAGTGAGGGAACAAATTGTCACGGACAAGATATATCCTTCCAGGACACAGCCCCAGCGACCTACTGCCTCCAGCAAGGCCACACCTCCTGATGTTTCCATCACCTCCAGTAGCCCCACCAGCTGGAGACCAAGCCTCCACACATGAGCCTTTGGGAGATTTTCCACATCAATATTATAACACCATATTATAGATCAAGTTTTCCTTTATTTAATATTACGTTAAAATAAGCATCTTTCTGAATTTCAGTATCTAAACCATGTATAGAATTATCTCTCCTCCTACTTCTTGCACAAGAAATGGATAAAGACATTGAAAATAACAATATTAAATCATATTATAGAAAAATTTACAGTAAATATATTTTATTATGTGCTTAAAAACATACATGCATAAATCACTAAGAATAAACATCATTCCACTCAAGTTATAAATATCTTTTGGTCTGCATCTTAGTGGTTAATTATACTGTACTCACCAAAAAAGCAGCTGATTCCTTTAACAAACCCATATATTTTTATGTCAAAATATGCCCAAACTCTGAACTATTGCTGTGATGAAGTTTACTAAGGGAGATATTAAATCTACTGGAATGAAATTGAGAAAGCAGCATGCAATTCTTTAATTGAAGAAAATCATTCAAGCAAGTGTAAATACAAAGAAAAACTAAGTTCTATTCAATTGAGGAAAAAATGGTTCAGAATCATAAGAAGTAATTGAGTTTAAAAGTACATGATTCACAAAATAGTTTATCTTAAAGTATACTTTTTGCCAATATGCAATATTAAATTTGCTGAAATTCAAGTGGGCTGTGTTTTAGGAAATGTTTGGGCTATTATTATCAATATTAGAAATCAGTTTAAATATTATCCAGACATTTTCAAATCACTTGCTTACTTAAAATTACATCTGATTAAAGAAATAAAAAGTCAACTATATAAGCATTAGTTTTTCCTTCACATTCAATAATACTTCATATCATTGCATGAGGAATTTAAATGTTGGTCCCTAATCTTTTTTAATAAAAATTTTCTAGTTTAAAAAGTAGATATTATTAATAGCACAATTTATTATGTAAATGTGTTAAAAACTAGTGTTTCAGACAAGGTAATGAATTTCAAGTATTTATATATTTGAATAACTTTTCCATAAGTTCTTTCATTTTGGGAAATAAATTATGAAAGTAAAAAAGGCAGGCTATTATGTTTGGGATATGACTGTACCATTTAAAGTTGTATTGCCTTAGTCAAGTTATTTAACTGGTGCAAGTCTATGAATTCCTATCCTGAGTATCTTTCCAAAGGGATTGAAACCAGAATATTATGGTGATATATACATATCTATGTTTATAGCAGCACAATTCACAATAACCAAATCATGAAATCAACCTAGGTGCCCATCAGCAGATAAATGGATTACAAAATTATGGAATATACACACAATGGATTTCTACTCAGCAATAAAGAACAAAATTATATCATTTGCAGTAAAATGGATGGACCTGGAGAACATTATGTTAAACATGATCAGCCAGTCACAGAAAGTGAAGGGTCATGTGTTTTCTCTCATATGTGGAAACTAGGGAGTAATTGGGATAGGAGGGGAACTTTAGATAATGGAGGAGAAACCCTAGTGGAGGGATGGAGGGGGTATGGGGAAGGAGGTATGGGGGATGGTGCTAGTGGTGGTGGGGGAGAATTAATGAAGGAAATACTTCCACTGAAGTCATGAACATATGTGAAATTATCAATTCCAATCTCAATATCACATATGGAAAAGAGGAAGGAGTAGGGAGGAGGCCGAGGAAGCTCACCAAGTGCTATGCACATGTATGTCCCTATCACTCTGAACTGCATTATGATTTGAGACTACAATGTACCAATAAAAGTATATTAAACAATAGTGGTCCTAATACTATTTATTCCATAGGTTATTATAAAGATTAGATGAGATAGTGCTGATAAATGTCTCAAAAGAATTGAATTATATTAGATACTAATAAGTGCTACACACTATTTCTGCCATGGATTTATTTTGGTTATTTGTACACATATTTTTTATGTGTATCTAGTTTGAATATGTATATTTTGCATATGTGTATTTGCATAAGTTACACATTTTATGTGTATCTTATTTGCATCTAGTTTGATCAAATGTACTTACGGCATTCATAATATTGTCAGACTTCAGAAAAGAGAAGGGTATGAAGGAATCTCAAAGTAATTTCTTGTTTTTAGTCATACATACATGTATACACATATGTCTATATATATTTGGTGTGTATAATGATTGCTTCCAATATTAATATTATTAGATTAATATATTATATTTTTTAATAAAGAATGCTAATCTGGAGATGCAACCTTTCATATGCATGGTTATGTGGCCATACTTATGCTTTGAAGCATAGTTACTTGGCCTACAGAAGGACTCTCTAGTAAATTTGATGTAATCAGTAATATCCTAGAAATTATGAATTGAGATCAAGAAAGAGTCAATCTATATTAGAATAGCTTGACCAGAAATACATAATCTTTGGAACTTGAATATAGGAAGCATGTATATGTGTATATGTGAGGTATAGAATATGTAAAGTGTGTTTATATGTAAAAACTCTATGATACCTGATGAAGCAGAAGAGTCTTTTCTAAGTAGAATAAGTAAAATGGAGTAGATGAACTGGGGTGTGGAAAGAGAATTAAAATGTTTATTTAAGCTTAAGATCCTTTATCTAGTACAGGCCTATTCTTTTCCTTTTGTTTTATGAATCATACTGGTCTGCCTTTCTGCCTCCTCTCCCCTCCCCTCCCCTCTCCTCTCCTCTCCTCTTCTCTCATTTTCTTTTTTCCCTTCTCTTTTGCTGTGGATTGAACTCAAGGCCCAAGTAGTAGACATTGAGCTACATCTCCAGCCAATCCCCATATTCTTAAAATAAATTCCAACTTTAGTTTCTTCAAATTTGATTCTATTTCAGTCTTCTTTATATTCCAATCTAGGAGTTGATAAACATTTTATGCAAATGTAAAAGTAGTAAAAATTTTAGACATTGTAGGCCATATATACTCTATCACAGATATTCATTGTAGTAGATATACATGTGTAGCCATAGATGAAGCTTAAATAAATGTGTGTTGCTGTGTTCCAATAAAACCTAATTTACAGATACTAACATGATTTTCATATAATTTTGATTTATCATACAATATTATTTCATTGATTTTTTCTGATAATTAAAATGTAAGACAAAGCCAAAAAATCATATATATATGATTTATACAAAATCAGGTGGCAGTCTAAGTAATAGATTCTGTAAGGAAAACCACACTAAAATTTGTACCAAACAAAACTGAAAAGCCTCCCAACAACTTTCTTCTGTAAAACATTCCTTTAATATCTTCCTCTGTTCAGGTACCAGACTATTCAAAGTCAACCATGCATTCTCTACTATAAGTAACTATTTCTGGCTATGGAAGGTTAACTTATTCATATTTATATTTATTTATTATTTATTTATTTATTTTTGGTACTGGGGATGAAACCCAGGGGCATTCTACCTCTGAGCTATACCCCCAGCCCTATTTTATCTTTTATTTTGAAACAGGGCCTCACTAAGTTAGGGCCTAACCTGTGATCCTCCTGATTCAGCCTCCCAAGCACTGGGACTACAAGCATGCACCACCACACACGACTTGCATTTTGATTTTTAAAAACTCTTCTTGTTAATTATGTTTTAGCTTGTATATGAAACCATACATTCTCTTTTCTTGAAACATTTAGAAGTTTATGATTTGTATTTAAGAATGGTA
Organism: Glis glis; assembly: GCA_004027185.1. Lineage (NCBI taxonomy): Eukaryota > Metazoa > Chordata > Mammalia > Rodentia > Gliridae > Glis > Glis glis. Next base: position 8,626 of record PVJS01040949.1, read on the forward strand.
TTGAAAATGATGACCAAGATAAACATAAATGAAAATTGATCACATTAAGAGAATTTGGAAACAAAAAAACCCACAAACTTATCCACTAGTGAAAAAACTATTAAATATGTCTCCAAATGGAAAACTGTAATTTAATTTGGATTTTTTCCACCATTAATCCAATAAAAAATTATCATAAACCAGGCGTGGTGGCATCCACCTGCAATCCCAGTACTTGCGAGGGTGAGACAGGAGGATCAAAGGTTCAAGGCCAGCCTGAACAACTTAGCAAGACCCTCAGTAACTTAGAAAGACCTTGTTTCAAAATTAATTAATTAATTAATTAATAATAAATAAATAAATAATAGAAGGGCTGGGGGTGTAGCTTGGAGGTAGAATGAATGCCCCTGGGTTCAATCCCCAGTACCAAAAAAAAAAAAACATCATGGAATGAGAGTGTAACTATACTGGAGCATTAGTATAGTAAAGAAATAAAAATTAAAACACACATATATCAATATATTTATTATTTTGATAAGAACATTTGTATCAATATGTTCATTTCTGTTGATCTAGTTCCCTTGTGTCACAAAAATAAAATTGTCAAATATCTCTGATGAAATAAATAGCCTATCAGAAATATTATGTCCAGCACTAATGGTGTCAATGTAAACCTGTTAGGAATAACAGCAGTATTTGGATTCATTGTGTTTTAAATTGAGTTTAGTCCAGCAGGATATTTAGGAGGTCTAGATGGAGATTAGGGCAATTATGTATGCCAAGTAGATAAATGTCAACAGCAATTTAGTGCAAGAGTAGATTGCGAGAATGTTTCCAGTTCAATATTTCACTCTGAAAGCAAATAATCAGTATGAGATTTTTGCAACAGAGAGCTAAGAGGAAATACACTAAGGAGAAAAAAACAAATAAGCATGCTTAATGGACAGGTTTTAGAATAATGAAATCCCATTGGTTATTTGATTCACAGACAATTCCCATAGGGTTTTATGAATTTCGTGTTTTCCTAGACAGTCACATATTCGTTGAGCCTTTTTTTCCCCTGTGTCTTCTGCAGTGGTGTTCAGTAGCATGGGTTTGTCTTAGGTGTTTTGCCAATATCATAGGTGTATTTGGTTTTTATTTTGGAATTTAGGCTGGGTCTTTATTGGGTGCTAATCTACAATTGCCCACTATTGCCTAGATAGGGATTTTCCAAACTAAGGGCTACATGCATGAGGTTTCTGAGGAATCATCATCATATTTACCAAACTTACTAGGAGGCTTGATGAACACATAGCTGGTAGGTGGTTATTATCTATTGAATCGTTAAAGCTGTATCTAACAATATTCACTTCAGCAAAAGTATTTGAAAAGCCAGCTCAAAAAGTTATGGGGTCAGAATCTCTCTTTTGTGAAAGGATCCAATCTATATATTATTTATTTATTTATTTATTTATTTATTGTGGTACTGGGGATTGAACCCAGGGGTATTCTACCTTTGAGCTATATCCCCAGCCCTATTTTTTATTCTTTATTTGGAAACAGGGTCTCACTGAGTTACACAGGGCCTCACTAAGTAGCTGAGGCTGGCCGCAAACATGGATCCTCCGGTCTCAGCCTCCCAAGTACTGGGATTACAAGTGTGCGCCACCACGCCAGACTCTAATCTATGTATCTTTAAATCCTAGTATGCTATATTAGAATTGAGGGAAAAATTAAGTCATCCAACTAACATCTATGTAAACTTAAGATTAAACTTCTTTTTCAACTCTGATAGAGGAAGAATCATATACATAAGACCTAAAGCCACAGGTGATATACTAGAACTACAACACAGTAAACATTCTGATAATGTTTTACAATTGTCACAAATTATTTGCTTGCAATCTCTTCACTGGACTTTTTATATTTTTTATTTTTAAATTTAATTTATTTTTATTGGTGCGTGATAATTAAACATAATAGTGGGATTCATTGTTACATATTTTTACATGTAAAAATATGGAACACTTCACGAATTTGTGTATCATTCTTGTGCAGGGACCACGCTAGTCTTCTCTGTATCATACCAATTTTACTATATGTGCTGCCAAAGCCAGCATTGACTTTTTTTTTTTTACAGAAGGTTATAAAGTATATTTCAGTAACAAAATCTTAGGTTAATATACATTGTAACTAAAATGGTAAAGAAGTTATATTTTATTGAAATAATAAATTATTTTATTCTTCATTATTCTTATTCATCCATGACACTTATTTAATTCATATTAAAACTATTAAGCGTATTTTTTATCTCTCTGACTCTATTTAATTTTTTTGGTGAAAAATTCAGAGCTAGCCAGGCATGGTGGTGCATGCTTGTAATCTCAGTGCTTGGGAACTGAGACAGGAGGCTCACAGGTTCCCAGCCAGCCTCAGCTACTTAGTGAGGCCCTCCGCAACTTAGTGAGACCCTGTTTCCAAATAAAGAATAAAAATAGGGCTGGGGTGTAGCCCGGAGGTAGAATGACCCTGGGTTCAATCCCCAGTGCCAAAATAAATAAATAAGTAAATAAATAAATAAATAAATAAATACTCATTTGAAAAAAAAAATATGTACTCTTATACTGGGCCCAGTGGATAATCCAGTATAATCTCTGTATTCCAAGATTCTTAATTTAATCCCAAAATGTGAACTTTTTTGGGGAGGTGTATTGGAGATTGAACCTAGGAGTCATTCTATTTCTGAGGTACATCCCCAGTTCTTTTTATTTATTTTTTTTATTTTGAAACAGGGTCTACCTAAATTGCTGAAGATTTTGCTAAATTCCAGAAGATGGTCTCAAACCTGCTATCCTCTCTCTCAGCCTCCCAAGTACTGGGATTACAGGCTTGAGCCACCACACCTGGTAAGTTTCATTATTTAGAGAAAACTAGGGGAAATAATTCTAAAGATGTGTGTATTTTTCTAACTGTTTATTAGGATATATCTCCATGAAGTCAGAGATTGATTACTCTTTTTCTAATGTCCCTGCCAGGTTTTGGTATAAGATTCTACTCGACTGTATAAGGAGCTGAAGTGTCTTCCCTCTCTTCTAATTTCTAAAAGCATGTGCATATAAGTGACAAATGTTTAATAGATTTTTTTCAGTGAAATTATATACATTTGAGGTTTCTTTATGGAAATGTTTTTGTTATATTATAAGTTATATATCACTTCATTTACGACTGTTCAGATTTTATGTTTTGAATCAGTTTGGTAGAATATATGGATTTATTTCATGTCAACTGATAAAAATATTGGTAAAGATTATTGATAATATTGTCATTATTCTTTTTATGGATTTGCAATCAGGGAGTGTCCTCATTTCTTTTGTTCTTGATATTAGCAGTTCCTGTGATCTATATTTTGCTTTAATGGTCTACCTATAGGTTGATCATTTTAAAATTCATGAAAAAATAATTTTATTTTTATTGCATTTATTATTGAAAATATTTCATTTATCTCTTATTATATTTATTTTGAATTTAACTTATTTGTTCATTTTCTGAATTGTTAGAGTAAGCTTGACCACTGATTATGAACCTTACTTCATTTCTAATATAAACATTTTATTTATAATTTTTTCTCTAAAGACTACTTAGAAAACAGTTTTTGATATATTGTAATTTTTGTGTTGACTTTAAAATGTTTTATAATTTTTATGTGATTTCTTGTTTCACAAATGAGTTACTTTGTAGTGCATATTTAATTTCTAGTCATTTTTTATATTATCTATTTCACTTTGATGTTAGAGACTATACTTTCCATGATTTCAATAATTGTAAAATTTATCGAAAACTTTTTAAAGATGTAGAAAACATTTTATGTGCATTTAAAAAATGTGATTGATATATTTCTTTTTAAGTATCAATGAGGACAAGTTGGTGGTACCAGGCTATTTAATACCATTACTAATTTTCTGTATATTTGTTTTAGCATTTTTGCTTCATATAGTTTGATCTCATTTATTGGTTACATGCACATTTAGGATTATTTAATGTTCTCAATCAATCCATTGCTCGATCATGAAATGTCTTTTCCCAGAGAATATTTCTTATTCTGAATTCTACCTTTTATTGATCTAGGTACCCTAGGATTTTTTTTTAATTGCTGTCTACATGGTATATTTCTCTTAATGGCTTATAAGCAATATGTGTCTTTATATTTAAGTCATTTTTTGTAAGTAATTTAAATTTAAACATGATTTCTATCTCTGACATTATTTGTCAATCTCTACTTTTTAATTGAAGCATTCAATTTGCATTTAATGTAATTACTCATATGATTGGGTTTAAATCCTTCATTTTGCTATTTTCTATATGTGCCATCTGTTTTTATCCTTTTTCTAATGTCATCATCAATTCTCTCTCAACTTCATTAGTTTTTAACATTTAGCTTAATATTTTGGTATGGATATTTGTTACTATTCAATCCAATTAAGTTTTTAACATTAAGACAGTGATTATAGCCTTGTAAATCGATGTTGAGTTTCTATATAAAAACGAAAGACACACATACTAAAATAATAAAATCTTTAGATGCTATCAAATATAGTCTAAATCGATTCAATAAGGGAGATATTTTCCTTTCCAAATTATTTGTACAATGTATGCAGAAAGAGCAACACGATTTTTAAGTATTCTGTTTATCTGACTTGCAAAAATTCCTACATGAAATATAGTATAGTATTCATTTAATTGTGAATACACAGTGTAAGAATGTGTATAACACGGTAAGAAAATTTTAATAGACCTACAGATATTTCTCAATACCTTGCAAATTCCCATTTATTTTCAGGGTTACATCTAAATTTGACTTGTTCTTTGAGTATTAGAAATTAATCCCTCTTCAGTACATAAAGTTTTCAAAATACATTGCATATAAAATATAGAGAGCACTTTTCCTCAGAGAAAACATATACAAATAAGTGAAAGCATATGAGATTATGATGAAATAAATCTATATGTAACAATACTGGGTTATGTGGGAGTATATTCATGTGGATCTGGGTATCATAAAAAGTTATACAAAAAAATGGCAATAATGAGGCCACCCTGACTCGGCAGGTGTTGGAACTGTGTTCAGGTCTACTTGCTATTGAGTCGCAGGGAGTGTTGATAAAGAGCATTGGACACTAGCTTTATTCAGTGTGTTGATATCTTACTGAAGAGAATAACAAAAATATTTTTGTTTGGGTTTCGGTTTTTGATAATGGGGAATGAACCCAGGGACATTCAACCTGAGAGATATACCCCCATCCCATCTCCCCCCCTCCTTATTTTTGAAACAAGCTCTTACTAAGTTGCTGAGGCTAGCCTTGAACCTGCAACCCTCCTGTCTCAGCCTCCCAAGTACTGGGATTACAATACTATATGGGCTACCATTCCTGACAGAACAGCAACATTTTTAAACCCACATATTTTTATATTTATATGAAAGAGATACAGGGCAAGAATTATGCAAGTTTTCAGTGTAACAGGTCTTGATTTTGATGCTGGCAGAGCAGGTAGACAGTTGTCTTGTCACAGGTAAAAAGGAAAGCCGGAGAAGCAAGAACTTAAGCTTCCCATTGCTCCATAAAGTCTGTGGTAAATCACAAAAGGTGTCCTTCAAGTCCTTGAAGAATGGCAATAAAATTCACTTTCTAAAGTATACTTACTTGCTTACTCTATTATTCCTGTCTCTAGCAATTATTGTTTTTTTGTGAATGAAATACAATTTTAAAATAAAAACTTCCTTTTAATATGGATATTAAAATGTGAATGAAGATAGATATAATTTCACATCCAGATGTTCTCTCTCCATTTTTGCAATTGAAAACATGGACATGTCTCGATATTCTTTTAAAAATATATATTATTCATACCAAGCTACTGACTACATTTTATATTCAAATAAGATTTTCTAATACAATACTTATCCAATCCTTTGCCTAATCCTTAAAATAACTTTGATTTTTTTTAGCCTTACTCATTAAAATCCATGAATGGAAAATTTTTTCAACAACTTCCAACATTAAAGCATCTGACTCTGAACCTAATTTAGACCTGAGGTCTAACAAATGAATATGGAGTATTCTAAATGTGGATTTGGCTAAAATGGCTATCTGATCATCTACATAGGGAAGATACATAATATGCATTGAAAGGTTAAATAAAAGTGCAATCCCAGTCACAAAACAGACACTTATTACAATATAAACTTCGTTTTCACTGAAATATTCAAGGATGTCTAAGCCTCGTCAGGGGCAAGTACTCAGTGCACAGAGTGTAAAGACTTATCATCGCTTGCAATTATCAATGTAAGAAGATTAAACGGCTCGGTTCCCTTTCTTTTTGGAAGCTGAGTTTATTTTCTTTTAGAGACTTACCCCAGAAGAGTACTGACAAACTTCAAAGACAAATGTAACTGGGTTTTCAGATTTTCACTTTGGGGCACTATTTTAGAAAATTATGAAGATGGCTGTCCTCAATTATAGTATGAAAATACAGGCACTGGTTAGTTGACTTGGAAGATGAATAAAATACAGATTGATATGCCATTCATTATTCTGTTATTAAAGGAAAATTTTATCCTGGTGTGGTGGTGTACTCCTGTCATCCCAGTATTTGGGAGGCTGAGACCGGGGGATTTCAGGTTCAAAGCCAGCTTCAGCAATTTAGTGAGGCTCTCCGCAACTTAGACCCTGTTTCAAAATAAAAAATAAAAAGGGGCTGAGGGTGTAACTCAGAAGTAGAATGCTCCTGAGTTCAATCCTCAGTACCACAAAAAAAAAACCACCAAATTTTGAAGAAAATTTAAAGCCTCTCACAATTAAAGAATGTAAAACATTTCAGCTGATAGAAGATATTAAATATGAATGAATAGAATGGCCTTTGTCACCATGTGTGTTAAGAATAGTTCTTCATGCTTCTCACTTGGTCTCACTGGTGTGTATTTTTTTTTTTTCCGGAACCGGGGATTGAACCCAGGGGCATTCTACCTCCGAGCTACACCTCCAGCCCTATTTTTTATACTTTTATTTTGAAACCGGGTCTCACGAAGTTGCGGAGGGCCTCACTAAGTAGCTGAGGCTGGCTGGGAACCCGGATCCTCCGGTCTCCGCCTCCCAAGTACTGAGATTACAAGTGTGCGCCATCACGCCCGGCTGTGTATTTTCTTAATCAAGTCTATCCAAACACCACTGTCAGAGAGTGTCTTAAGTAATTGCATTATTTCATGTCTCTCCTCAAACATTTCATTATTTATTAAAGTGTGTGTGTGTGGGGGGGTACTGGAGGGTTGAACTCAGGGGCATTCTACTTCTGAGCTATACCCCAGCACTTAAGAATTTTTTTTTTCTTTTGTAACAGGGTCTCACTAGGTTGCTGAGAGAGTCTCCTTATGTTGTGAGGCTGTCCTTCAACCTGCAATCCTCCTGCCTCAGTCTCCCAAGTACTGGTATTATAGGAGTGAACAATCACAACTGATTTATTCAAATGTTAATCTATCCTTAAAGGCAACATATTTTACCTACTCTGTAAATGTCCTTACTATGCTAGCCAGAAAAATGACTCAATACAATCCCTTTTAAATTTCATACTATTTGTTTATTTAAGTAGTGATGCTTTATCTTTCCAATTAACATGTACACTTTTTTCACTAATTTTCCTACCTATTATAAAATGTAGTTTGTACAGACACACCACTGTGGATTAATCAGATTATCTGTCTTCCCTTCTCAATCTAGACTGCCTTGTATTTTCTAAAATAATTTTGCACACAAAATGATGGATGCCCTATTGACTTGTCTCCCACCTGTTTCTTATTTTAGTCAATTTTCTTTCTCTAATCTTCAGACCAAGTTTTTCAAACCTTCACCACATGTGAGCTCTCTGCTATTCTAGACACTGAACTTTCACACAAAATACTAAGACCATCACTTCTTTCTTTGGAAAATATCTTGGCTTTATGACGACACATTTGTTTTCTATAATATTGATAACTGTTTTCAACTGTACTAAAAAAGAAAAGCTCTTTTCTAAAGTAGGTTAATTCCTCCTCTGTACTTCACTTACTATTCCTATTGTATCTCATATCTTCACTTCATCAGTAAACCACCTCTCACCTTGTATTTTACCTTATCTTTTCTCTCATTATATAGCCATATTCAAATTTCTTCAATCTTGAAATAATATGATAATATAAAATTAATTTCATTTACAATTATAATAACCTTCTAAGTCTTGTTTTATTTTATGCCATCTCTTATAGACAATAGTCTATGACCATAAATGAGAAATTTATATTTAATGTCATCGCTAAGTCACTTCATTTCTCCTATTTCCCCTAATCTTTATTCTCCAGTAGTTCTTACCCTTCCTTTTTACAAAATAAACCTATTCTTTTCCCCAAGTCCCAGTCTTATTCAATTACAACATTGATTTGTTGTCCAGTATTCTATCATCTAAATAAGGATCATAAATAGATGAAGTTCCCTGGGTCAATTTACCAGTAGACGTCAGCACATAATTTTAGATTTCCATACCTTCTCCTTATTCTCTGTGCAGAGGTTTTTTTTTAAAATATTTTATATATTCTAGGTGCCATTATATTTTTTCATTTCACACTTAAAATGCAATGCCTATTATGGGTAATATGAATACAAGTGTGTACTCTTTGGATACAATGTCTGATGCCTAGAAAGAAGTTTCTGCTTGGCAGGCATACAAATTTTTACACCGCAATAATCATTAAAAGTCAACTTGTTTCAATTTAAACTTCTTGCAAAATCTCAAGTTCAATTTTCCTATTATTTATAGCCTATACATTCCTAAACAGCAAAGATAAAATGTGTGTGCCTTTATTAAAAACACTTAATAATCTTTAATGAAATATTAACATTCAAATACTAACAAGTAGTATTTGAACTTAGAGTTCATTGACATATTTCTCTTAAAAGAAAGCTATTTATTTATTATAAATTCCTCCATTGTGTCAACAACAGTAAATTGGAGTTCTATTAAATGACTTATTAAAAGCAAAATATAGGCCGGGCGTGGTGGTGCACGCTTGTAATCACAGTACTTTGGGAGGCAGAGTGTGGGAAGCTGGGCTCGGTCGAGCCAGCCAAGATGGCGCCGTGGCGGGCTGCCAAGTCTCGTGACCTGCAATTGTTTACCTGACCTAGCACATGCGCAGTTGGGAAGCGCACGCGTTTGGTGCATGCTCATTGCGTGCTTGCTGCTGGAGAACCTATGAGAAAAAGCCTGGCCTGCGTGTATGTGGCGTGAGAGAGGTGTGATTGGAGGATTGCTTCTGGCGTGATTGGGGAGGGGTTGCTCGTACATAATATAAGCGGGATGGCGGATGTGAATGAGAAAGAAAGCAAGAAGGTAAATAAAGAGGAAGCTGCACCATCTGTACTGAAGTGTCTGTGTGTCGTCTTTCCTGGACTCTGCTGGTCAGAACTCCAGGACTGCGTCAGCAGAGACCAGAGGATCCCGGTTCAGCTTGCTCGCTCTCTCTCTCTCTCTCTCTCTCTTTCTCTCTCTCTCTCTCTCTCTCTCTCTCTCTCCTTAGTGA
>PVJS01040950.1:0-18189 GCA_004027185.1 Glis glis
GGGGGTGTAGCGCAGAGGTAGAACGCCCCTGGGTTCAATCCCCGGTACCGCAAAAAAAAAAAAAAAATGTTTGACTCTATTCTGGAACACCCACATCATGGTATAAAATGGCCATATTAAAATTGTGACTTGGACCTACATTGACCTGGAAGCATTTGTACGAGGTACATTTGAGTGGAGAAAGCAAGATGCAGAAAAAAATATAATGGGATCTTATTTTGTATAATGTTCACATTCCCACGTCATGGAGGATGGAAGCCATTCCCACTGGCGAGGGGTATCTTAAATCAAACCATAACACCCAGGTGTTTTGTTACAGCTATGGCCGGTTAACATGATCAAATTGTTTTTGTGCATTTACATAAAATTGTATGTGCATGTGTTTGTGTATAAGAAAATTTGAAAAATAATTTGTAATGCCAATCTAATCATTCCTTTCCCTGCAAGTTGTCAATGGCTCCTTGTTACCCCGTGGATCAGCCCTTAGCCTGGCTGGGGAGACCCCGCCCCCCCATTTCTCTTCCTCCCAGGCTCCGCCCCGTATTCTCACTTCCTCCTTGGTTCCTCTCACTCGCTGTCCCCCTCGCCCCAGCCACCTCCCTGCCCTGCTTCCTGGGTGACTCTTGCTCAGGTTTCCTTGTGTATATCAAGGTGTACAACATCAGTGACATGATGACTATGGTCCAGGTCTCAGCTCAGCATCAGTGTCTCCCAGGCTTCCCTGACCCCAGATATGGAGTGCCACGCTGGTACTGAGGCCCGCGGCTCTCTGTCCTCACTGAAGCTCTATTGTCCTTTCCGAACGTTGTGCAGATTTTCCCAGCTCTGGTGCATGACTTGTTTGTTGTATTAAATTTCACGGGGGCCCATGCGAAGGTGCCGAGCCCTGTGCCCCGGGTCTCCTCTCAGCCCGATGGTGGCGATGCCTCTCCAGCCCTCTCCACCCATGGCTCTCGCTCAGCCACAATGAGGCCTCTAGCTTTATGTGTCATGCACATGCGTCTGTGGGGGCTGAGATGTCCTCCCCAGTACTGTCTCCAACTGTCCCCTCCCACATTCTATGTCCCTCTGGCCACCTGTGTTCCTTGGTGGCGCAGGTTCTGCACTCTTCACTCTTCTGCTTCTGTCCTGCAGTGAGGGATCCCAGGCAAAGGAGTCCCCGTGGATGCCACTGCGGAAAGCCGCGTGCCTGGTAATCGCGGCGGGGCCCAGAGAAGAGGCTAACGGGAGGGTGACTTTAAATTCCAGGGTGTTTGGGGCAGCTGAGGTACATGCTTGCTGTACCACGAGGCAAGTGATCAAGACAGGGGAATGAAGGTGCAGGGTGAGCAAACGTAAGAGTGTGCAGGGGTGTAAGGGCGGGCGCAGGACGCGGAGCTTCCTGATACTATTCAGTTTTCACTACATGTTTCTGATTAAACATGTTTCTGGGCCGGGCATGGTGGTACACACCTGTAATCCCAGTATTTAGGAGGCTGAGCCAGGAGGATTGCAGGTTCAAGGACAGCCTCAGCAACTTAGCAGACCCTGTTGCATAATAAAAAATTAAGGGCTAGGGATGTAGCTCAGAGGTAGAATGCCCCTGGGTTCAATCCCCAGTACCGCAAAAAACAACAACAACAACAACAACAAAAAAAAAACAAACCCAGATTCATATGAAGAGAAAAACTAATTTAGTTCATTTTCAAACCATACTGTTAAGTTCTTAAACCAATGATAGCTTTATTTCTGCAAGCAGTTCTGATGCATAAGAAGCAGGGAGAGGAAAATAGATCTTTCTGACTTTCCTATCCCAGGAGTTATGGGGAAGCCAGATTCCCACCAGGGTCTCTGCCCTCAGTAAGTTCAGAGGAAACATTCAGATCCCAAAAGGAGAAGAAAATGGGGAAATAGATTATGCTACATGGATCTTTGAAACGTGGAGGGTGCTAATTCCAAGAGCTTTTTATATTCAATAACCCGCACTTCCTCCCCCTCTGCGGTCACCCTGTCCTCTCTGCAGAGGATTGAGCTGGCTAACAACGGCCATTAGCACTGGGGGAGGCTTCACATGTAAATCCCTCCACAAACAGGACCGAGTCCTGCTTATAAGTCAGCAGAACTTGGGTGTTAGTTTTTTTTTTTCTTCTAGAAAATGGCCTGGGCAGCTTGCTGTCTCTGAAGTGGGCGAGGCGGGAGGCTCAGTCAGCGGGGGTAGCCGACTTCTCCTCCGGGTTGTCCAGCATCTGCAACTTCCTCTCCAGCCTCTGCTTCCATTCCTCTCGGAGCCTGGGGAGGACACAGCGCCCGAGCTTGGTTAGTGCATTTCTTTCTACATCTGCAGGTCCACCGACATGCCATCTTTTTCTTTTTTAGGAATTTATATTTTTATTTGTTTGATTATTTATTTATTTATTTACTTACTTATTTATTTACTTTTGTGGTACTGGGGATTGAGCCCAGGGGCATTCTACCTCTGAGCTACACCCCCAGCCCTCTTTTATTTTGAAACAGGATCTTACTAAGTTGCTGAGGGCTGTGCTAAGGAGCTGAGGCTGGAAGAGAACCTGTGATCCTCCTGTTTCAGCCTCCCAAGTACTGGCATTACAGGTGTGCGCCATTGTGCCTGGCTAGGAATATTTTTAAAAAGATTTTCATAGCTTTTACACATGAATAAAGGAAAGGAATAGAAAAATGGGTGGAGACGATAAGTAGGTAGGCCTCCCCCCATTTAACCCTTCCAAAATTGACATTAGACTCAATGTAATTCCAATCAAAGTCCAAGTAGGACTTTTTTTTGTAGCCATTGACAGCTGATTCTAGATTTTATATGGAAGAGCTGTGTGCCTGTAGTCCCAGCCACGTGGGAGGCTGAGGCAGGAGGATCACTTGAACCCAGGAGTTTGAGGCCAGACTCATAGCAAGACTCCATCTAAAATCATCATCATCATCATCATCATCATCATCATCATGATATGAAAAGGCAAAAAAAATTAAAAAAAAAGAAGTAGATCAGCCAGAACAGTTTTAAAGAGGAACGAAGATAAAGGACTCAGGCTTCCTGATCCTGAGACCTAATACAAAGCTGCCATTGTTAAGATGGCGTGGCACCGGCAGAGGGACAGGCAGGTGGGCCGTGGACAGAAGTAAATCTGCACAGATGTGGCTGATTAATCTGTGATGAGGAGCAGAGATAACTCCTGGAGGAAGGATGGTCGTTTTAACAGATGGTGCCTGAGCATTGTTATATCTCCATGTTGAAAAATGGACTTTGAATCTGCTATGGTTGTCATATTTGTTACAACCCCGAAATTCTTATGTTGAAATTCTACCCACTGGGGTGATGGTGTTAAACTCTGCTCATGCGTGGGCCTAGAAGACACCAGGAAGAGTCTGGGGTTTAGTAACACATGCTTAATACAGGAAAATCAGAAGGCACAGAAAAGAATAAACAAACATTGGCGTCACCTTAATTTTTCACTCTTATGAATAACTCTAAAATGAACATAACACTTAATACTCTTTTTCCCAGTCTATCTTCCTGAGAGAGATTCCCAGGGTGAAATATTACAACGTAAGAGTATAAATATTATGAGGGCTCTAGGCACCAAGTTGGCTCCGGGAAAACTTCTCACTTAAATCTCTGCTGGATCACAGGCCCAGGAAGGAGTGGAAAGAATGGGGAGGCCGGCTGGTTGTTTATGAAGCCCACCCGTTAGCAACCAAGGACTGAAAGGACCGATGGTGACAGAAGATCAGGGACATGGGGCAGGGGGGGAGGGCAGGGTCAGAACATTGGTGACCATCCTCCTCCTGCCCCAACTTTATTTATGTATTCTTAATTTTTAAAATTTATTTTGTAGTGTACCCGAGCTCTTTTAAAAAACGTTTAATTACTTTTTTAATTTTTGTAACAGGGAGCCACACCCCCATCCCTTTTTATTTTTTATTTTGAAACGGGGTCTCACTAAGTTGCTGAGGGTCTTGCTAGGTTGCTGAGGCTGGCTACGAACCTGCGATCTTGCTGTCTCAGCCTCCCAAGTACTGAGATTACAGGTGTGGGCCACTGCTCCTGGCTTGCCCATTTGAAGAGGAGAGGTACGGCCTCAGCAGGGGCGCTTGCACTCTGCGCTGCGCCATTGATCCAAGGACATTGTACTTAAGAGATGGTTTGTTGAACTTATACGACCTTCTATTTCGATAGCTACCTATTCGTAATTTTCATAACTATATTTCTTCATTGTGGTTATTAAGTAGTCGTCCTGTGTTTTAATTTGTCACCAGGCTCTTCAATCTGAGGAATATCAGGGTCACAAGCTACCCATCGCTGAAAGGCTCTGTAACAAAATTGGCCTCCAACTATGTGACTTCTGTAATGGGGGAGGGGTCTTTAGCAGCTCACTAGAGTGGGCTGCTGCCCAGGTGCATGAGCCCTCCCCACTTTTTTTTTATTGGTACTGGGGGTTGGATCCAGGGACATTCTACCTCCAAGCTACACCTCCAGCCCCCCCCCCCACCCTTGTACTGGGATTGAACTCAGGGGCATTCTACCTCTGAGCTACACCCCCAACCTTATTTTGTTTTTTTTTATTTTGAAACAGGGTTTCAGTAAGTTGCAGAGAGCCTCACCAAGTTGCTGAGGCTGGCCACGAACCTGCAATCCTCCTGTCTCAGCCTCCCAAGGCTGATCACAAGTGTGCACCACCTCACCCAGCTTTATTTTTCATGTTGAAACAGGTTCTCATCAAGTTGCTGAAGCTGACCTTGGACCTGTGATCCTCCTGTCTTGGCCTCCCAAGCACTGGGATGACAGGCGTGCGCCACCACATCGGGCTGAGCTTTTCCTTTCACAGGTGTGGTGGCCATGAAGACTCACCACTCAGATGTGGGGCACACATGGCTGGCGGCTGGCAATCCTTCTGCAGCTGCTCGGGCAGCCGCACGGGGGCAATATTTCCCATGCAGGTGTAACTGCCCCAAGTCAAGCGCTACAGCCAGGCATCTGGTGGGCCGCTCCCTGCCAGTACCTGGGCATGCCGAGGAATGAATGCAAACCCATTCCCACAAATGCATAACTTCCTTAACGGGAGACCCAGGTCTCCTCATCAGTCTGGCCAGAGCTGATGAGGCCTGCCCCACTGTCTTCCCAGTCCTGCCTCCTTCCCTTCCTCCCGCGCGGAGGCCTGGCTGCCCCACAGTCAGATGACTCTGGCTACCTTCGCTGGCTTCCTCCTGGTGGTGTGCTGCAGTCAGCCTATCATAGTCTATGAGGACCAATTATGAATTTTTCAGGAAGTTTTTGAGTTGATTATTAAATACAGACATCACTGAAAGTAAATTACATAAACTTAGAGTTAATTAAATTATACTGAAAACAGAGGTGATCCATTTACAGAATTTATCACTTCCTAATTATTTTATTTTGCACTGATCTATGCCTTCTGGTCTTCGAGGTCTATTGTATTTGTGTAGTAAAAGCGCTACAGGATAGGGAGCTATTGCCACGCCTCTCTTCTGAATTCAGTTTTATTGAGGTCGCTGGAAGCTCCAAATAGACCACGGTGGCAACATTGACGACAGGCGAGTTGACAAACGCTGTAAAACATGTATGACTTGATGACCATTTTGTTTGTTGTCTGGACAAAAGACTGGCCCTCTGGCCAAACCTGGCCAGTTGCCTGCGTTTGTAAACCAGGTTTTATTAGAATATAGCCTTGATTATTTGCTTACCTCTGCTGTTTACATATTACTATAGCTGCTTTCACACTAGAATGACAAAGTCGAGAAACAAGAGTACTGGACCAGGTGACCTATAAAGCCAAACACATTAACTCTCTGGTTCATTGAAAAAGAGAGTTTGCCGACCTCTGGTCTAGACTCAAGAAAGTGAAGGAGGATATCTTAATTGTGCAGATTAAATTTAGAAGTGTGTCATGTCTATAGGTATCCATTATGAATAAAAAATGTCAAGGAAATATTCTTTCAGAATAAAAAAAAAACAAAAAGCCAAAAAAAAATTGTGAGCCAGGCATGGTGTTACATGCCTAGAATCCCAGTACTTAAGAGGCTGAGACAGGAGGATTACAGGTTTGAGGCCAGCCTCAGCAACTTAGTGAGACCCTGTTTTGAAATAAAAAATAAAATAGGGTTGGGGGTGTAACTCAGAGGTAGAGAGCCCCTGGGTTCAATCCCTAGTATCACCGAAACAAAAACAACCCCCTCTCCAAAAAAACAAACAAAGAAACAAAACAAACAAACAAAAAACTATTATGATCAATGACATGATTTTTTTTTTCTGAATTGGATAGTAATCACTTATTTGTGAGCTGGGGTAGTGGCTCATGCCTGTAATCCCAGTACTTGGGAGGCTGAGACAGGAGGATTGCAGGCTCGAGGCTAGCCTCAGAAATTTAGTGAGACCTGCAGCAACTTAGCAAGACCCAGTTCCAAAACAAAAATTAAAAAAAATTTAAAAAGGTCTGGGGGTGTGGTTCAGAGGTAGAATGCCTCTGGGTTCAATCCCCAGTAACCCCCTCTCCCACCCCATGTTTTGTTAAATCATGGTTGAATTGCAACCATTGGTTGGCTCTGGATAGAAGAGGTTGATAAAAATTAATAAAGTATACTGTGTGGCTATATGGAATTTATAATAGAGCAGATTACTTTTTCTTAGTATTTGTAATTTGTGTGCTATGTAGTCTTCTCATCAGGGAGATTTATGGTAGACTGAGGCATGTCTACGCAGGTATGCCTCCCCCCAGAGAGCCAGTTGTTAACATTCAACACCTTCTTCCCCGAGTTTTGTCCACAGCTGCTTCTGCAATAAATCTGCAGCCCATCTAATCTCACCTTGGCCTCTGCTTCATGGAGGGCCTGAATCAACGCATTCGTTCTGATGCATTTATTCTAGGAATATGGTCTAGGAATCTGGAACTCAGAACATATTTATTCACATTTTACAGCAGCCGTCTGGCTATTTATTGCCAAGCCGTGAAGGATTCAGGACCCCTCTACCCTGGTGACCTTTAAATCCTGGTTTATGAATATTTAGACTGATGGCCTCGCCTTTTCGGCCGATGTCTTTCGTCCCTGGGTTGTTGTAGCTTCTGTTTTGGGTTCTCAGGCAACTGGAGACTTATAAATGCATAGGTGGAGCTCGCTTTGCAATAGGGAGGGCCGCTGCCAAGAAGACAAGGCTTCACACTTAGTGTCTAGGGCCGGGCGTGGAGGCGCACGCTTGTCATCCCAGTACTTGGGAAGCTGACACAGGAGGATCGCAGGTTCAAAGCCAGCTTCAGCTACTTAGTGAGGCCCTCCGCAACTTAGTGAGACCCTGTTTCAAAATAAAGAATAAAAAATAGGGCTGAGGATGTAGCTCAGAGGAAGAATGACCCTGGGTTCAATCCCCAGTACCGCAAAAAAAAAAAAAAACAACTTAGTGTGCAGACGCAGATATGCCAGGGGGCCACACCGCCGGCGATGAACCCCAGAGAACACTTGTCCTTTCGCTTGGAAAAATTGTCCTCGCTTTTCAAATGGAGACCAAATAATACCTACTATTTACTGCTCTAAATTATTTTGCTTTGTGGCAGAGTTGTAATTAGTATCTAAAAACACAGATTCTCTTGGATAAATTTGGGGCTAGCCAGAAAGCAGGACAATGCTGTGAAAGTCCTTTTTTTTGCTACTAGGGATTGAAACCAGGGGCATTCTACCTCTGAGCTATACCCCCAGCAATTTTTACATTTATTTTGAAACATTCTTGCTAAGTTGCTGAGGGTCTCGCTAAATTACTGAGGCAGACCTCAAACCTGCAATCCTTCTAACTCAGCCTCCCAAGGACTGGGATCACAGGCGTGTGCCACCGCCATGGCTTTTTATGATGTTTAAATGTCTTCAAAAGGTTGCTAGCTGGGGCGAGAGGGCCCCTCTCAGGACTACCCCTTTCTTCAAGATGGTGAAAGGCCCATCTCCAAACAAACTCCACCTCCTGCCAGACTTACACCCCAGGTGGCGCCTCCGCCGCCCTAAGGCATCCCGGAGCCACTAGAAACTGCTCCTGTCGCACAAAGGCCACTAGAGGCACTCACACTGGCCACAGTCTTGAGCTGTGCACTCTTCCCTGCCCCCACCCTCTCGCCGAAACCCCAGAGGTTCTGCCCCAGACTTCTCCTAGCGCCAGCCTTCCGCCACCTGACCCGAGCCCAGTGCTTCCACTGTGGCCCTGTGGGACACACGAAGGGCCCTGTGAGTGTAAGCAATGGCTTCCTTCCAAACCTTGTTCTCATGCCTCCTGTGGCTGAGAGACAAGGTGGCACTGGGTCCAGCACCCACAATAGGGGGCAACAAAAATAGAAGACTCCAGTCCCCCGTCTTCACGTCTGTCCGGTGCATTTCAGGGAAGGCCTACTTTGAAATAACAATAGAGAAACAACCCACATACTTGCTCAGGGCGCTTCTCCCCTGCCGGTCTTCCTCCAGCTCGCGGTAACAGGTCTGTTTGCTAATTTCTTTTTCCCAGAAGCTCTTGAGCTCCTGGCACGTCTCACAGCAGAAGACCTCCCGGCGGACGTATTGACTGTTCATCCCCTGGAATAGAGAAGATAAGCACATCCCGCCCTTCACACAAGGCCACTCGAAATCTGGGTGACTTCGAATGCAGATGCCGCCCATTCACGCTCTTTTTGTGGGTGACCGTGGACACATCGCATGCTTGTTTTGTGAATCCGTTTTCACAACTGCACGTGAGAGGAATAACAGTTACGTCAGAAAACATTGTGGAAAATTTTTGAAATGAACCAAAGTTAAAAGAATGTCTGGTAACCCTTCCGGATTATCTGATTCTACCAGGGCCTGCCCTTTTCATGGTCTTTGAGCCAATTTTGCAATTCCGTAAGTTATAGAAAAATTACAGTAATGCAAAGATTCTTGAACATAGAAATTCAAATAAATTCTGTCCAGTGGAAGGCAAGTGATATACTGATGGATATCGATCAGTTTTTTAATCTACTTGTAAATTCATTTGAGTATCCTTTTTAATTTAATTTTTATGTTTTTATTTGTGCAATATAATTATATATCATACTGAGATTCAAAGTGTACAAACATACAAGCACACGTCATTTGGTGTATTTCCCTTTGTATACTCCCCTACTCCCCAATCCCCATTCCTCTCTCCCTGTACATGCTAGTGAAATTGGTAGTGAAACCTTCTTGTATGGACATAACCTTATCGGAACCGATCCCTTCCTCAATCCTTGTATTTCCCTCCCACCTCCTTCTCCCAATCTACTATTCTTACTGTTTCCTCTCCTCATTTGACTGAAGTCCCTTTTGCTTCCTATTTTTGTTCTAGCTTCCACATAGGAGAGAAAACATGATCTTTGACTTTCTGAGACTGGCTGATCTTGGCATAATATACTCTAGTGCCATCCATTTTCCTGCAAATGACATAATTTTGTTCTTTTTTAAAATTCAATTTATTGGTGCATTGTAGTTATACATTTTGATAAGTGTCAGGGTATCAGAAGCATGCATGCACGCATTGCTCATTTAGCCCTCCCTCAAATCCCACCCTATTCCCTCCCCCTTCCCTCCTTTCCGTGCTCAGCATAGTGATTGACTCTGATAGGTTTGTGTATCGACATCGTGTGCATTAGTGGGTTTCCCTCTTCCTCCCTCCCCTCTCCCTCAGTTAGGTCGCCAATTTTGTTCTTCTTTATGGCTGAGTAAAACTCCATTGTGTGTCTAGACCACATTTCCTTTATCCATTCATCTGTTGATGGACACCTAGGCTGGTTCCATAATTTGGCAATTGTGAATTGTGCTGCTATAAACATGGATACACATGTATCACTATACTATTCTGACTTTAATTCCTTTGCAAAGGTACTGAGGAGTGGTACAGCTGGGTCATATGGTGGTCCCATTCCTAGTCTTCTGAGGAAGCTCCACACTGATCTCCATAGTGACTGTACTAATTCGCAATTCCGCCAAGTGTATGAGCTTCTATTCCCCTACATCCTTGCCAGCATTTATTATTGTTTATATTCCTGATGATTACCACTCTAATTGGCATTAGATGGAATCTCAGTGCAGTTTTGATTTTTATTATCAAAACAGTCGGGGAGACTGATAATGATGTTGAAAATTTTTAAAATATTTATTTGTTGGCTATTTGTATTTCTTCTTTCAGGAACTATCTGTTCATTTCAGTAACCCATTTTTTAATTGAGTCATTTGAGCCGGGCGTGGCGGCGCACGCTTGTCATCCCAGTACTTGGGAGGCTGAGACAGGAGGATCCGGGTTCGCTGCCAGCCTCAGCTATTTAGTGAGGCCCTCCGCAACTTAGTGAGACCCGGTTTCAAAATAAAGAAGTAAAAATAGGGTTGGGGGTGTAACTCGGAGGTAGAATGCCACTGGGTTCAATCCCCAGTACCGCAAAAAAATAAAATGAATAAATAAAAAAATTGAGTCATCTGTTTTTTGGTGTTTTTTGAGTTCTTTATATCTTCTAGATATTAGTCCTCTATCAGAGGAGTAGCTGGTGAAGATCTCCTACCCTGTGTGCTCTCTCTTTAGACTCCTGATGGTTTTCTTCACTGCATAGAAGCCTTTTCATTTGATGACATCCCAGTTATTGATCCTTAGTTTTATTTCCTGAGCTCTAGGGGTCTTGTTGAGGAGGACTCTACCAGCGCCTATATGTTGTAGTTTGTCCTATCTTTCCTTCTATTTATTGCAAGGTTTCTGGTTTAATCTCCAGGTCTTTGATCCACCTTGAGTTGACCTTTGTGCAGGGTAAGAGATGGGGGTCTAATTTCATCATTTGAGCATTTTTTTTTTGGTACTGGGGCTTGAACCCAGGGGCATTCAGCTTCTGAGCTACATTCCCAGCCCTTTTAAAAATTTCTTATTTAGAAACAGGGTCTTGCCTAATTGCTGAGGCTGGCCTCGAACATGCGACCCTCCTGTCTCAGCCTCCCAAATACTGGGATTACAGGCATGTGCCACTGTGCCCAGCTCATTTGGGTATTCTTGATTGCCTCTGTGTATTTCTTGAAATTCCATTTGAATCAATCATAATATCTTACTAGTTTTCTCACTGTTTATAAGTAAAATAAAATATTTGGCAATGTTCATTTTACATATTCATGAGTCGTGATTTTAGCTTTATTAAAATATCATTTCACATTTACTTTACAGTTTGTTTGTGTGTGTAAAATGAGTAGATATCGAAAACTCTGAACACAACGCGGAGGAAATAGTAGGCTCACAGTCAATGCCATGCTTTCCCATTCATCCTCACAGAACAACAACCTCTGCCATTTATTGAGCATTTAATGTATGACAGGAATCTTATATGCAATGTTCCATGCGATCCCCACCGCAACCCCGAGAAATGGGTAATTCTACGCTCATTCTTTAGATGATGAAACTGGGAAATAGAATTTGCCTATGAATTAGTCACTGAAAATGGATGAGTGGATGGACCTAGGTCTGTTCATCTTTTTCTTTTTGGTACTTGGGATTGAGCCCAGCGGCGTTCTACCTCTGAGCTACACTCCCAGCCCTTTTTAATTTTTATTTTGAAACTGGGTCTCACTAAGTTGCTGAGGGCCTCGCTAAGTTGCTGAGGCTGGCCTCCAACTTGCCATCCTCCTGTCTCAGCCTCACAAGTACTGGGATCACAGGCGTGCACCACTGTGCCTGGCGTAGGTCTGCTCATCCTTATAGTGGGCGCTCTTTGTCTGCAGGCCCTCATCACCAGAAGAGGCCGTGGCATTTGGAAATGGCCCGGCTACACAGACTTGTTAGGCAGGTGTGTGCGCATCCCATGAAAACCCACATATTTGACACTCAAAAGAGCTTACTTTTTACCTGAACATGGCCAGTTCTTTTGACCTTAGTGGCTTCATCAGGCAAGGAGAGGCGAAGGACCACAAAATAGACCCCTCCCAGCCTCCTGGTGGCACCTACTCCAAGAAGCACAGGAGCCCTGGCTGGGCTTGGCAAGGGACCTGGCCTCTTCCTCCCCTGCTCCAAAGTCCAGTGACCCCAGACCAGCTGGGTCTGAGTCAGCCCAAGGCACTGAGTGTGGAAGAGGAGTTCAAAAAAGGCTCCAGGGAGCAAATGACGTTATTATTTTATATTGATAATGTATATGTAATAATTGATACTTATATTTATGTCGGGAGCCATTTCTCTGGCTTCCGGCTCACAGTTGCACATACAGCCTTGAGAGGTGCAAGTCCTGCCAAACGGGCGGATTTAGATCTGCTGATGCGTGTGCCGAAAGTTTCAACAGAAGGAATTTCTCTATCTCAGAGGAAGGACTTGACTGTTCTTTGTCCCAGGAAGGATGAAGGAGATTGTCTGGGAACATTCTGCCTGCTTAGATAAGTGTTAACATTGTGTGGTCAATGACCTTGTGCTCATTTCTGATGCTCTAGAAGTGTATGTAAGATCTGAGCTGAATAAAGTCGCTGCGATGGTATTGACCGGCCAGCCCTCCCGAATCTTTTTCTCTCGTCTTTTGTTTTTTCCTTAATCCTCACTCCCCATTTCAGGGACCGTTCGACTTTGCCGGCGGGCTCCAGCATATTTATTTATTTATTTTTTGTGGTACTGGGGATGGAACCCAGGGGCATTCTACCTCCGAGCTATACCCCTAGCCCTATTTTTTATTCTTTATTTTGAAACAGGGTGTCACTAAGTTTCAGAGGGCCTAAGTAGCTGAGGCTGGCCTTGAATCTGCGATCTTCCTGTCTCAGCCTCCCAAGTACTGGGATTACAAGCGTGCACCACCACGCCCAGCTTACTATACTTATAATAATAGAATCAGGTGCCTTTATGAGAGGGGCAGCAAAACCTTCCCACTTGACTGGAATAGCATGTGTTAATGTCCTAAGGTGGAAAAAAGTTGATACAATCGCTGAGAACAGTGATTCTATACATTCCATAAAGATTTTTAGAATCTGCTTCTCTTACTCCTGGACCCATATTCTGATTAGGTCATTTCTGCAACCGGACCTGTAAGCACATCTTTCATGAATTTTCTTTCCCAGGCTAATGCATTCAGTGCAAAGAATTCTAATATACCTCTAGTTACCAGACACCAGAAGAAAAGCTATCCACAGTCATGCATTAGATCTTACATTTTCATTCACAGAACTCGCGCGTGGAATGCTTGACCTTCGACAGCAATTAGATTTCCTGTGGGTTAGTTGGAACTTCAGGGGTATTTAAGGCCTCTCATTTGGCTGAGGTACAGACGAGACATGAGAAAGTAGTGCTTGCTTTGAACTGGGAGGAAGGTGTTAAATGTATAATTTGCCATTAAGGTTGAGGCAGGAGCCCAGGATGGTGCCACTCAGTCTCGGCCACGTGGAGCCCAAGATGGTGCCACCCAGTCCAGGCCACGTGGAGCCTCAGATGGCACCACCCAATGCAGGGAATCTAGCTCAGGAAGCAGAAATGAAATCTGAAGCCAGGCGTGGTGGCGCACGCTTATAATCCCAGTACTTTGGGAGGCGGAGACCGGAGGATCCGGGTTCGCGGCCAGCCTCAGCTCTCTCTCTCTCTCTCTCTCTCTCTCTCTCTACTTAGTGAGGTCCTCCACAACTTCGTGAGACCCGGTTTCAAAATAAAGTATAAAAAATAGGGCCAGGGGTGTAGCGCGGAGGTAGAACGCCCCTGCGTTCAATCCCTGGTACTGAAAAAAAAAAAAAGAAATGAAATGTGACTCGAGCTGCAGTATTGGTACCCCTGCCTGTTATTGATCAAATCAAAACCTGTCCCAGCTGAGGCTGACCTCGAACCTGTGATCCTCCTGTCTCAGCCTCCCAAGTATTGGAATTCCAGGCATGCACCACCATGCCCGCCTGGCTAGGAAGGTGTCTTATAAGGGCATGCCATTCACTGGTCAAACATCCATGTGCTCACACGCTCAGCTCAGGTCCTCAGGCGGCTCCGGTCTCTCGCAGCCCCTCCCCCGCGAGCACCGCGATGTTACTTGACTGTGAGCCGCCACTGAAGTGCACCGTCATCGCGTCCAGTGTATGCGTGATATCAAATGCTCTGCTTCTTACCGACTCAGCCCATGTGTCAGGGTTATTTATTTCTGTGGCTGGGCTGTCAGAATTAGAAAGCCAGGATCATGGGGATAAAAGGCTTCCCAAATTGTCCGAGGTCCAGCGCTGGACCAGGGGCAGAGACGCCTTTAGCAAAGCTGTCGGGATGAGTCTCGCCCTCAGTTCACTTAGGAGGCTATCCTGCTGGGCTCTTTGTGGTCAGGCGCTATAATCACATTCACCAAGTGAGCCACGATGAAGAGGGACTGTCTCGCTAAGATTGATGGCTGCCGCCGTGCCCATGGTCCAGCTCGTCCTCCCGAGTTATTTCACAGCCCAGCTGCTTGTTTTGTTGGAAACTGCTGGGCAACTTGAACTTGGGCTTTCAGGATTATGACAACTTCGATAAGAGGAAATGCATTTTGGTTTAGATGAGCCAGGCTATCCCCTGTCCCATTTTCCCCCCTTTGTATTGGTTTTTACATTTATCGCTCCCATTCACTGTGCTTACTGTGAGCAGCACGGTAGGTCCTGGTCCTGAACGCTTTGGCTATATCATGAAATAGAATTGAGCTGGGCTTGGTAGCACATGCTTGTGATCCCAGTACTCAGGAGGCTGAGACAGGAGGATCGCAGGTTCAAGGACAGCCTCAGCAACTTAGGGAGGTCCTCAGCAACTCAAGAGAGCCTGTTTCAAAATAAAAAATAAAAAGGGCTGGGGGTGTAGCTCAGAGGTAGATGCCTCTGGGTTCAATCCCAAGTATCACAAGAGAAAAAAAAAGAATTGATAGAAAATATCAAAATAAAGCAGGAAACAGGAATTGAGGGTGTCCAGTGTTTCCTGGGGGGCAGCGATGGGAATTCAGAACCCCGATGGTTGGGCAGTTGCTCTCTCTGCGCCTGGTCCAGGCTGAGGAAATCATCGACCACTGAGTGTCCTTGCTCCGCCAATCGGCGCTTCGCTCTCCAGGCGTTCTCTCCCTCTGTGGGTTCAGGAAGAGGGACAGCTGCTGTGACCTCCCGTGGGACAGATGGGCAGTGTTTTCATAGTCACAGAAATAAGAAATCCTAAGAAATGCGCAGGCATGTCAAACGGTCAGGGACCTCCCTGACCGCGCCACCCTCCCGCGCCACCATCAAAGAAGGGCAAGAGTAAGCTCCTGTTTCCACATGAGGAGCTTTGCAAACTCAGACGTCTCCATCCTGGGCACTTGGTTTCTTTTTATAAACCCAACTTCAGATTTCTGTTTGTCTGTGGCACTGGGGCTTGAACCCAGGGGTGTTCTACCTCTGAGCTACACCCTATGCCCCCTTTTTATTTTTCATTTTGAAACAGGGTCTCACCAAGTTGCTGAGGCTGGCCCGGAACCTGCGATCCTCCTGTCTCAGCCTCCCAACACTGAGTTACCGGAGTGCTCCACCACGCCTGGGTCCCGCTTCAGGTCTTTCTACGGACACCCTCCAGGTTCAGTTGGCTACCTTCCTCCGTGTGCACGTGGGCTGCAGGGGAGTGATGGCTCAGGGGAGCGTGGATGCTTAGCATGTCTTCTTAATTCCCTCCTATTCTGCCACGCTCTTAGAACACATGATCAGTTCTTTTCCTGACATGCAGATAACTGTGTTGTTCTCTATCTCTGCTGGCTTAAAAATCAAGAGCAGCAAATTTAGATAAGGTAGAGTTGTCAGAAGTTCACATAAACAAGTTATTCTGGTTATTTTCATAGTTAACAGGAATAGTTATGCTTCCCCATGCTCTCTTAAAAACACAACAGCTTCTGTTTCTCTGTTTTTTATAAAATCATGAGTACAGAGAACTTTCTCTCCTTCTCTCTCTCTTTCTCTTTTGTTTTTTCCTGTACTGGGGATTGAACCCAGAGGCATTCTACCTCCAACCTACACCCATAGCCCTTTTTTATTTTTATTTTTTTTATTTTGAAACAGGGTCTCAGTAAGTTGCTGAGGGTCTCACCAAGTTGCCAGCACTGGTCTCAAACCTATGATTTTCTTGTCTCAGCCTCCCTAGTACTGGGATTACAGGTGTGCGTCACTGTGCCAGGAAATATTTCTCTTTTTTAAGAGAGACCAAAGGGTAAGATGATTTGGTATTGGCAACTGACAGTCAGGTGTGGAGCAACAGCAGGGAATGGAATGGGTTCAGGGCAGGCAGGCCTGCCCCTGCCAGGGCTCAGAGGAAACCTACCCTAGGCTTTCCCTACTGGTTGGTGGGCTGCTAGTCTCTGATCTCTGGGTTATTTTCATGCTCTTTATTTGAATACTTGCTGACTACCCTTCATTCTTCAAAGTGCTTTCCATCTCACCTTCAGTTCTCTCAAGCCTCTTCTTATCCTCATTTTACAGAGAGGCGAAGAGGCAAACCAGTGCCCAAGGCCACCTGTCGTAATGCTTTGTATTTAGAATGTCCCCCAGCCCTCACAGAAACAAGGCAGCAATGTTAGAAGTGGGGCTTGGTTGCTAAGGAGGGGTCGCTGGGGGTGCGGCCTTGAGGAGTCCTCCTCCTGCTCACTCTGTTTCCAGCCTCCATGGTGTGAGAGTAGAACATGCTCTCTCCATCTCACCGCTTTCTGCCACCATGCCCTGAGCTCTGCAGACCCAGCCTCACATGGACTGAACCTCTAAATGTCCCCAAACTGAGCAAATAAACCTTCCTTCCTCTAAGTTGTGTGGTCAGTTGTTTTGGATTACGGCAGTGCGTATGTTGACCGAGACGCCTCTGTTGATGGGGATGGACGGGGTCCCAAACCCTGCCTAAGTCTGGAGCCTGGGTCGTCACTGTCACGCCACCGGCCACCAGACAGGCAGAGAGCAGCTCAGGGCAGGAGCTGGATTATGCAAGCAACGGCATCCCGCTCCAGTCTTCAACTCTCCGTTGAGGCAGAGCAGACGTATCCCCAGGACGATTCCATGCTACCTCATCAAGGTAGACTTTCTTTGTCCTCTCCGGGCGTTTTTTTTTTTTTTTTTTAGGTACTGGGGATCGAACCCAAGGACATTCTACCTCCAAGCTACACCCCAGCCCTATTTTTTTATTCTTTATTTTGAAACAGGGTCTCACTAAGTTGCGGAGGGCCTTACTAAGTAGCTGAGGCTGGCCGTGAACCTATGATCCTCCTGTCTCAGCCTCCCAAGTACTGGGATTACAAGCGTGCGCCACCACGCCTGGCTCTCTCCAGGACTTCTTGCCGAAGGTCCCCACTGTCACCGGTTTTGTGTGTGGCATGAGAAGAACTAAACAAACAAGCAAACGAAAACTAGCCTGGGTATTAGCTCTTTGTGAAACGGGCCCTCCTCCTCATTGCACACAAAAGCCAGTCCTATCTGCTGGAGAGTCTGCCCCTCCAGGTGCCCAGGCTTCCTCGTGGCTTCCTTTCTTCTCACCTGTACCTAGGTCTGAAGCTTCTGGGTTCGGCTGCTAAGAGGCTGTCACTGGCTGTGGCCATGAGACCACAGGCTGCTCTTCCGATCCTGCCTCGGGCTCCTCTGCACAGAACCTGAAGTTCTTCTTGCCTTTCTTACTTCACCTTCACAGAGGGAAGTCGTATTCTGTGGAAGTGCATCTCCCCAGTTTGGCTCCTTGCAGAAACAGTTTTCTTTTATCTTCCCTTCCAAATTCAGCCAGGGTACCTGAATTTAAGCCTTGAGTCCCCGTCCATGTTTTTTCAGTTAATACAATTAAATCCTTCAAAGCTACCTCGGCTTTTGATGACAGTATATTTGGGTCTTATGAAGAGGCTCAGGGGATATAAAATGACCTGGGGCAATAGGAGTGCACGTTGTTGGATAGCTGGAACTTTCAACTAAAAGAGGAATTATAAGAAAAATAAAAAAGTTTCTGGAAGGTCCCCCAAAGGTTCATGGGTTGAAGGGCTGCTCCCCAAGGCAGTGATGTTTAGAGGTGGGGCTTTGGGGAAGCAGTTGGCTCACGAGGCCTCTGACCTCAGCAGTGGACAAACCCCTTGGTGGACCCATAGCTGAGTGGGCTTTTGGAAGATGGAGGAAACCGAGGGAAGTGGGACCTAATTGGAGGGAGTGGGTCCTTGGGGGTATGTGCCCATGGGATCTATTATCTTGTCTCTGGTGGCTCCTCCTCCTCCTCCTCCTCCTCCTCCTCCTCCTCCT
>PVJS01040951.1:0-18189 GCA_004027185.1 Glis glis
TCTTCTGGTCTAGTTTGCCTTCAGAGAGTGGATAGCCCCTTAGCTGTTAAAGAATTGGTTAAGCATTTGTGAGTCATCACGAACTAACAGGAGGAACTAAACAGGCCAAGCAACCAAACTATTACAGAAAGAAGGCGCCTTTTTGGCCTTGATGTATAGGGAACTTTCATAATTTTGAAAATAAATCAATGAAGCAAATGGACTAAAATACAGAAACTCAACGGGTGCAAAGAGAACTCCTTCAACATATGTATTTATCAAGTTAGGGAACATGATGGTCATCCAGACAGTGAAGAACACTTAGGCCATATAGTTCCAGGTAGCAATGAAGTTGAGACTCGGGACAGAGGGCAGAGACCAGACCCCACAGACTGAGATGACTGAGGAAGCCAAAATCACCATTATGGCTTTAGTCCTTTGGCAGAACCTTCAAAGTGAGAACTGCAATACTCTCAGCAAGGAATAAACTTGTCCAACCTTTGCACACAGAGACTTGACCTGACACTAGCCTGGCTTTAACAGCTTCAGGCTGTATCCCAGGATGAGCCCAGACCTCCTAAAATGCCTGCATGAGAAAGTTAAATGCTTTCAGGTGAAATTGACTTTTCTCCCACCAGAATGTAGTGATGAGCAGATAGGCCTTGAACTGACTCTGAGAGCAATTATTTTATTTTGTTTTTTGTGTGGAACTGGGGATGGAACTCAGGGTCACTCTACCAGAGATAAACCCCCAGCCCTATTTTATATTTTATTTTGAAACAGGGTCTCACTAAGTTGCTGAGGGCCTCGCTAAGTTGCTGAGGCTGGCCTTGAACCTGTGATCCTCCAGTCTCAGTCTTCCAAGTATTGCGATGACAGTACTTTCTAAATAGCTTTCTACCTGAATAGTTACTATCTCTGCAGGCCCTCCTAGCCTGGACATTTCAGGACTCTTTTATGTGAAGATAATAAAAATTGTTTGAGGAGAGGGATTTCCTGGACTGCACCACCCAGGGGACAGTTGTGCCATCCTGGAGAAGGTTTCTGAGAAAATGTCAACTGGTGCCAATGGGAATGACCGCCCTGGACTCAGAACAGATATGGACAACTCATGGAACAGATGTTGGAGGGAAAGTGGTTGAGTGTACATCCGTCTAAGGAACCCTTACATTCTCACCATTGGAAGGATCCAGCCAAACTCTTGCTTATTGATTCCCACGATATAGGGGACAGTGTTGAAATTCTTTCCAGCCATAATCTCTTCAGGTGTCTTCAGCAGCACCACGCCATCAATTACAGAGGGAAGGAAAGGATAGCTCTAGGGAAGAGAGAAGCATAATGTCTGTGATTTCCCCATTGCAGGTACCACCCGTGTCTCCTCTGCCTGTGTGAGGGCTTGGCCAGCACATAGGCCCCTGTGGTTGTGGGCAGTGGCCACAGAATCTCAGTGCCTAACAAGGGGACTAAGTTTGTGAGGCATGAGAACTTTGGGAAGTTGGTGGTGAGAAGGAGATGGTCATATACATATAAATATATATATATATATATATATATATATATATAAACATATATACCTATATATATATTTAAGTGGTATTAGATTTTATACATATATGCACACATGATAATAGGTTTTTATATATGATATATTATATAGTACAGTATAACATATTATATAGTATAATATAAATCTATAGAATATATAATATACAGAATATAATAGTATATATATATAAAACAATATGTTTTGTACATATATATATTAATATTCATGATAGTTATATCTGTAAAGTCACAATGAATAATAATTAGCAAATACTGACCATTACTCTAAAGGAAATTCTAGAGTTAGGGACCTGTGAGCCTACAGATGTAATATTTTCATCACACTTGTTTTATTCAATATAAATGTTTTACCAGAAACAGGTTACATGTTCTATTCATTCACTATAAAACACCAGCCAAAGACAGCTTAACATTTTCCTGACCCTACATAATGTATTTGTAAATTTCTCTGTCTTCTGCTTCAGAACCATGATGTCCACTGTGCGTTTAAAAATTTCATCACCTCATAAATCCAAAAGTTGAGCTGCTTTTCCGTCTCTTCCACGGTGGCATCACACACTATGAATGTTATATTTTAGGGCTTTCGAGAATGGCCTCACCTACAGGATGGCAAATCTCCTCTGTCTCTTTTGTGTGCACAATATTGTAGCCTCATTAATGGTGAACTCTTAGCCAACAGCACCATAAATCAAGCCTGAATGAAGCTTAGGTAATACTTGTAATTTCTCTATGATTAGGAAAACTAGACAGCAATACATCATTATGCTTAAGAACCATTTTAAACAAACAAATCACTCACAACTGCAAAACACAATTGCAAAATTGCAAGAAATGTGGCACAAAATGTACCAAAAGAAGGACATTGCTACTATGAGAGATGAGACAAGAAAGCAGATATTATCTAGATGGAACTCAAAGGGTATTTGGCTTCGTGCAACCGAGACTTCTCATATCTCTGCGTGTGTATTGCAAATGATTGTAAGCATGTCACAGCAAGAAAATAAATCCACAAATATAGAATCTATGATTAATGACAGTTGACCACGTCTTCCTATATTTAAACTAGAGCTCCTTTAGATAAATGGTTGGATTTGAGGAAATATTGAGCTCACCACTCAAGGTACCTAAGGTGAGATTTAATCCATATTTGAGAGGAATAAAAGATCAAGATAAGGGCCAAATCCAACTCCTATAGGCTACATCACAGAGGAGAATCTGGATGCAACTACTGCTCCCTTAGGTAGGCTGTGCAGTTCAGAGAGGGCTGCCCAGCAAGGGAGCAGCTCATCTGAAGGAAGATTCTAACGAGTCACATGGAGCAGGTGCTTTTGCCATCAGCAGAGGGCTCTGGGGACTAACACTACTGACCAATGATGAAAGGGGTGGAAATTTCCAAGCAGTGGGAAGGATCACAGTAAAGGATCACAGGTATATCTGTACAGGTGTAATCCCAGGATCCGCAAAGATCCTGTTGGAAAAAAATGTTTTGGCAAAGACAAGTGTGGAGGAGGGTGCTTTTTTTCTTTGCAGTACTGGGGATGGAACCCAGGGGCATTCCACCTCCAAGATACACCCCCAGCCCTATTTTTATTCTTTATTTTGAAACAGGGTCTCACTAAGTTGCGGAGGGCCTCACTAAGTAACTGAGGCTGACCGCAAACCTGCGATCCTCCTGTCTCAGCCTCCCAAGTACTGGGATTACAAGCATGCACCACCACACCTGGCTTGTGGAGCCTGTTTTCTGAACAATATCTAGTGTATCTCTTGTACTCAAGTATGTTGTGAAGAACTAGATCAATGGAGGAAAGGAGATTTGTCTTGTAAGCAAGCACTGGCTTCTATAAAGGAGATGATATGTTCTAACTGTGATAGGAGAGATAATTCTGATGACATCTCTGGGTATGAGAGTGGGAAGAAGAAGATAAGGAAAAGATAAAGTTCTGGAGATAGACGGTGAGGCCCTGGGCATTGCCTGGCTTGGGTCTGAGAACTCAGAACATGCTTCCCTCTTCTCTTCTCACACCTCACACCCTCTCCATCAGCAAGTCCTGTGAGGAATTCTTTCGAAAATATCCAGACTCGAATCACCTCCTGCTACCCCATTGCTCCGGCCCTGGTCTAGGCCACCAGGACCCCTCACCTGGGTCCCTGGGTCCCCGCGGGGCTCTGGACTCCCAGCTGTTCTCTCTGCTCCTGCCCTCTCTCTTTCCTACTGAGTGTTCACGCATCACAGTGAGATGGACCCTTGTACAACCTGAAATCACAGCAGTGCTCTGCTCAGAGCCCTCTGAACACCTCCCTCTCCTACCCAGTCACAATCCAAGTCCTTCCAGTGGGCATCACACCTCTCCATGACTCCTCAGCCTCCAGCCTGCTCCTCCCTCTCTGCCTCCACTCCACACACATGGGCTATTGCATCAGGGCCTTTGCAGGTACTGTGCCCTCTGCCAGGAACATCCTGTACCCTCTCCTGACAGCTGGCTTCCTTCCCTCCCCTGCTTCTAAAGCTTGACTCAAAGGTCATCTGCTCCTAAAGCCATCCCCTGACCCTACCATTCACACTCAAACCACTGGCCAATTCTGGCCTCATTTCATAATTTCTTTATTCCTTAACTCTGACCAACACTAAGCACACCACACATTTTATTTATTTATTTTTCAATATCACTATTGGAATGGAAGGTCCTGGAAGGCAGGAAATCTTGCCTGTGTTGTTGCTATTTACCAGCTGCTAAGTCAGGTATGCCCCATGGTAAGTGCATCTTAACACTTGACTGAATGTCTGAACAGATCCCATTTAATAGTCAAGACCTTAGGGATGTTCTAGGATCCCAGGGGGGAAGCAGAGAGGTCAGGATTGTAAGGCACTGCATAGGTAATATTTTCAGACTCTGGAAACTGTTGGTAGGTGGAGGGAAGGAAGAGATGGAAAGACACTGTCGGAGACTCCTTGGGGCTGTGAGGAAGGTGGTGTCCTCAGGGTTT
This sequence comes from Glis glis, assembly GCA_004027185.1. Lineage (NCBI taxonomy): Eukaryota > Metazoa > Chordata > Mammalia > Rodentia > Gliridae > Glis > Glis glis. Next base: position 4,531 of record PVJS01040951.1, read on the forward strand.
AGATCCTCGGTTTTCGCCTGCATATCTATGAAGCCAGTGGCCTTCCAGAAGATCTGGCCTCCTCAATGCAGACTACTGAGCTCCTTACCTGGTTATTTCTGCCTCCTGAGGGTGTTCTAGAGAATACACATCCCAAAGGAAATGTAAATGAGAAAGTGTTTGGGAGCACTGTACTGGGAGTCCGGGGAGTGGGTTGCAGTCTTGCCTCTGGTCCTCCTGGCTGTATTACCCTGGCAAGGTCCTCCTTCTCTTAGTCTCAATAATATACACATAAGAAGTGATTGTACTTCCACAAATGAAAATTCTTCCATTCAGAGTTAATTGGAGCTTAAAGGTGTCAAGACTCAAAACCTGTAAACCAGAAACCTAAAGTCCTTACCTCTCTGGGGTCTCCATGTAAATCAAAACCAAACAAATTCTGTGAAGACAAAAGCAGGGAATGTGGTGAGAAACTTCCTGGGGTAAAAGCTAATCCTTTGATCTGTGCTCCAGGGGTATCATGTTCTCCCTTTGAGCCTTCCTGCCTGGTCTCAGCTCAAAAGAATATTACAGGGACTCCCTGGGGCATTGGCACAGATGGAGATTTAGGAAAAGGGAGGGACAGGTCCCAGCAAAGGCAGAACAGATCTGGGAACTAGAATCATGGTGGCTGGAGCTCTGTGGAGGACATCTGCCATTTGTTCCTGCCCTCTGCTTGACCCTTTCTCTATACTTGTGACTCATGGCTACAACACCCCAATTTACCTCTAGAGGTAATTATATATGAGGTGACAGCATTGGCAGGGATGCGGCTGCTCAAAGGGAGATGGGGCAGGAAGTGGGATGGACCTGCACAAGACATGGCCCCTGCTCATTTCCCTCTTCCCCACATCCACCTCATGGGTTCAGGAATCTAACTGTGGCTATGGTGCTCCATGTGACTGAACAAAAAGATTAGTGCAAGAATGGATACAAGCCAGTGGCAGCCCAAGAGTTTACACCACAATTATTGCTGACATTGTTGAGGTAGGCATTTTGTAAGCAAATGGGATATAAGTCTAGAGTGCTGTTGACTTTAACCTCCCCAGGGATGGATCTGCTTCAGAGAGAAGTCAACAAAGAAGACTGGAAAACTGAGGGATAGAAACACATAGATTTTCAATGACACCTTCAGGGCGCATGGACCCAGCCATGACCTTAACCATCTGCCCCTGAGCTTTCCACTTACCTGAAGTTTCTGTTACAATGTGTGTTACTATTTTGTTCAGGCACTTTGAAGTGAGTTTCTTTATGTTTCATCATGAAACCCTGACTCATCCAATCTCACTGAAACCCATTCCAATCCAGGGCTTTCTTTGCTGTGTGTTCCTAAACATTGCAGTGATTGAAATCTTACCCATAACTACCCTGCCAACCTGAATTCTGTGTATTAGTCAACATCACAGCTACTGCAATGTTATCTGTATGTACCCAGTTTTACCACGAGGGGGAATCCCCTCCATTACAGGTGTGGCACAACCAGTCAGGGATTCAGGTGTTTTTTGAGCTCAAATTCATACGATCCCTCACTAAGGAAATAGTTCCCATTGGCCCTGTTTGTCTTATTCCTGGATGTTTGCAATATATACCTGTGATGCCAGACTGCCATGACCAATTATCAATCTTCAAATGTCATATTCCTTGAAGAGCATCCCTGCTAGCTATAAATAAGGTGTACCTGTTAGTATTCCCACCACAGTTAACCATCTAAATATATGAACATGTTTCTCTTTGGATAGTTCTTTTTGAGCAGGTACTATGTTCAGTTTATGTCTGTATTGCCTCCCCTGACACCACCATTCCATACACTTAGCATGGATAGATGGATGGATGCATGGATGGATGGATGAATGGTTGGATAAGTGATAGATAAATTGACAGGTAGCTGTGTGGCAATGTGAGAATCCTTACTGAGGCAATCTCAGAAAATATAGAAAACTGTGCTACTATTGTTTTAATTATTTAGCTTCTAAACCAACAAAAGTAAATTATGACCCCTTACTGAAAAATTATGCACTTAACATTCTTATTCAAAAATTCATATTGGTAGTCTCTTATGGGGATATGGATAAACAATATGAAAAGAATGGTAAAATTTTAAGTTTTGAAAAGTTGGAGGGTCATTATGCAATTTTCATCACATTGTTTTGGATATTTTTTGACCTTTGAGATATTTCAAAATAGAAAAGAAAAAATGGAATTCCTGATTTGGATAAGGAGTCTGAAAATGATAGTGAGAGTTGAGAAACTGTCCAATTTTTCCTGAGTGAGAGGACAGCTGAACCATTTAATTCTGGGGTCACCAGAATGGAGGCACCTACCAATTTCAGCGTGATCTCCAAGAGCTCGTCCTCTGTCTTCTGGCGCAGGCAGTGAACCATGACCGCCGAGGTGGTGGTTTTACATCCAGCAGTAACAGCAACTTTCTGCAGAGAGCACAGCAATGTCTCTTCCCTCCATCAGCGTGGACAGAGGCGTCCTATCCCACAGCCAATCTGAGAAGGCAGCAGGGGGTGGCTGAAAACACTCTAGACCAGCAGGAGTGGGTTCTGGGTCCTGCAATGTTGCCTCTGTTACTGATTAGAGTCATGGCATGAGCCAGTATATATTATATGCATCTCTCTTTGATTTGTTAAAATGGGCCCAATGTCCATACCCAGAGCCACAAAAATAAATGATTTGGGATCAGTGTTCTCAAAGGTTAAAGCCTTGAGAGGATTTAACTGCCTTTTGGATTCACTGTTAAGAGCTTGAAATGCAGAATTTCACTATCTGGTTTCAAGTCCATCTCCTCCCCATACTAGCTATTTGGCCATGGTAAACTACTCCATCTCTTTGTGCCTTGGTTTTCCCACCCAGGATAATGGTAATGATTGCACTAATCTAGTTAGAGGAGTTACTATGTGTGAAGGGCTTAGGTGTGTACCATTTCTCCCACACCATAGAACTCGTATAGAATTGCAGGAGCCCTAGATAAGAAAATTTCCAGGAAGACACTTCAGAAAGTGTGGAGTGTGGTTTAAATGTGAGCCCTAACAGAGAGCAGCTCAGCCATTCTCATTTTAGTGATCCTTTGTGCATTTCTGCTGAATCTCTCAACAGAAAAAAAAAAAAATGGGTCTGTGAGAGAGTAGAGGAGCAGGTACAGAAGCTGTCCAAAATGAGACCTACCTCAGCCAGGGACTTGACATCCTTCCTGACCAAGCCAGCAGTGAGGGCCACACCACTCTCAGAAATGGCCCTGTGGAAGAGGTTCTTGGCCAGGGGAGACAACACCTGCCAGGGGTAGAGAGGAGGAGAGGTCATGCTCACAGGGAGGGGTCAGCGTTCACTTGCTCTTTCAGGCTCCCTCAACCTGCTCTTCTGTGCTGTCCTCTCATCTGAGAATTCTGGCACCCCAGGGACATGACAGCTCCCCATCTGTCCTACACTGCTTCCTAGGCTCCCACTAGGGGAAAGCTTTCCCAAGAGGACCTCCGCAGAATGAAGCCAGAGCAGAGACCTGGAGACAGAACAGGAAGTGTGTGGTACATGCTCACCATGACTATCACAAGTAGTGAAAGAAAGATGGGCCACCCAAGCCACATACCCTGTCTCAGAATATCCATTACTTAGAATTTATCCTAAGAACAGTTATCACAGAGGCCTACATAATTTTCCAAGATTGCTCATATTGTTCATAATAGCAAAACCAGAAATAACTCAGGGTAGTTTCTAATATTATGAGATTGGATAAATGTATAATTTTTATTCTACCATGGAATAATATACAGTTTCGAATTAATATTATAAAGGAGTTTTTCATGTTAAGGGAATTATTTATGTTATACTACAATGTTATATAAGGTATTTTAAAATTTGTTTTTGGTAAAAAATAAAAATTGACCAAGGTGGATGAAAGAAAGACCCATTATCCACAACAGGAAGACATCTGATCCTCCCAGGTTGTCTGTGACTCATGTACCTTGCTCATTGCTTCCCCATCACCATCCATCCCTGCTCCCTCTCAGCCACCTTCCCAAGTTCACCTTAACCTCAGCCTCAGGGAATGCTGCCCACCTTGGGCATGAAAAAACATCAGAAAAACTCCGAGGAAGCCCTGCCTGCTTTGGTTATCAATCTGCTCAACTCATGAATCTTTTTTGTTTGTCTTGTTTGTTTGGCCTTGCAGACAATAAAATCCCTTTAACTCACTTCCTCACTTCTCATTGTTACTGATACCCACTCCTACTTCCAAAGAGAAGTGAGGTGAGGCCCAATGTCAAAATGCTTAGGAAGAAGAAAGAGATCTCAGTCAATTGAGAGGAGGAGGAATGTCACTGTTACAGGCTAAACTAAAGATGCTTAGGCCCCAGGACATTAAGCTGAGCTCAGAGATTCCTGGAGAACAAGAGAGCTTGGTTCTTGGCTCTCCATCATCTCATGCTGTGCTGTAAGAAGAGTCCTCCCTGAATCCAGGTCCTGTAAGCAAAGGTGCTGCTGGCTGGAATGGAGGGTCTCCAAGAGGTCCCATCAGCAGCCACATCAAGCTGAGGTTGGGGTGGTGCCAGGAACACTTACAAGAACAGAGACACATTCTCCTCCTGCAGACTCGCCAAAGATGGTGACAGAACCCGGGTTCCCTCCAAAGTTGGCAATGTTGTCCTGGACCCAGTGAAGGGCAGCCACCTGGTCCAGGTGACCACAGTTTCCCCGACAGTGTTCATCCCCTGTACTGCAAGAGAACAGGGTGGGTTGAGAACAGAGATGTCACTGCTGGGCTCTCAAAACTACAGACAGGCATGGGTCCCTTGGTGAGCCTTCCAGCAGGAGCCTGAGCTCCATGTCCCTGACACAAGGGGTCTCCAGCTGCCTGTCATTCCTGCAGCACTGCTCTGTGTGGGGCTCTACATCATTCTTCCAGCAGCGAGGTACTGAGGAACAGGTATACTTCCTACTCTGGACTAAGAGCCAGGGCACATCATGAACAAAAGAGACAAAATCTCTTAACTGCGCTCAGCTTACATGACAGACCACAGACAACAATATGAGTAGACAATATAATGTCAGGTAGTGAAGTGATTTGTGGCAAATGAAAACTGGGTAAAAACAAGAGGCCTGGGTGGGGTAGTGGGGTGATATTTCAGATCTCATAAGCAAGGAGGACTCTTTCAGGCAGTGGCATTTGGTAGAGACCTGCATTAAATGAGTACAGAGTCTTGTACATGACAATGAAGGGAATCGCAGTTAGGGGAAGCAGCAGGTGCAAAGGCCCAAGATCAAGGGAACAGAGAGTGAGTGCAGCTGGTGTGAGAGGCTACTAGAGGGTGCTGTGGGCCTCCGTAAGGACTCCTGCATCAGTGTAAATGACCAGGAGCCCTCTGCAGAGGAGGACATGACTCAACCTATAATGATCACTCACATCGATGTCACAGGTGTAAAAATAAGTGGTTATTATAAGAGGACAAAGACACGAAGCTGAGACATTGGTGGAAGCAAGGGTGGGTGATAAGCAGTTGGAATCCAGGCCTTTATTAAAAGTAGTGCCACAGTTTGATTCTAGGAATTTAAAAATTTCTCCACTTATTTCGTCCATCTAAATGAATACCCAGTCTTCATTTAGTAATGAGGCATTCAACCTCCATAGATTTTTGTATTTTCTCTGGATCTTCATGTTGTTGATTTCTACTTTCAAACCATTGTGGTCTGATAGGATGCAAGGAATTATATTGATTTTTTGAACTTCCTGGTACTTGTTTTGTGTCCTAAAATATGGTTTATTTTGGAGACGCTTCCATGGGCAGCTAAGAAGAATGTGTATTCAGCTGTTGTTCGATGAAATATTCTGAAAATGTCAGGTCTAATTGGTTTATAGTATTCTTTAGGACTGAGGTATCTTTATTAATCTTTTATCTGGATGACTAATTTAATGGTGTAAGTGGTGAGTTGAAGTCTAATAGGATTATTTTATTGGGTTCTATTTGGGTTTTCAAGCCAAAATGAGATTCCTTTACATAGGGTGGTACACTATTATTATGGGCATAAATATTTAATATGGTTATATCTTCATTTTGGATAATTCTTTTTATCAGTAAGAAGTGTCCATCTTTTACTCTTCTGACAAGTTTTGGCTTGAAGTCCACTGTGTCAGATATGAGAGTAGCCATCTCTGTTTTTCTTCTATCTCCATTTGCATGGACAATAAAATTTTACTCAGCCACAAAGAAAAACAAAATTACACCATTTGAAGGAAAATGGATGGAACTCTAGAATATTATGCTTAGTGAGTACACCTAGTCCCAAGGAACAAGTAGATATATGTTCTCTCTTGTATGTGGAAGCTAGAGAGATATTTGGCAATAAGGGCAACATCAGATATATGAGCAGACTCCAGGGGAGTGACCGTAGATGATTAGGGAAGGGAGGGGGGAGATGAAGTAAAAAAGAATGCAATAATAGAAATAATGCTATGAATGTATATAAAATTGTCAATTCCAATCTCAATGACTTGGGGAGTGACCCAGTGGGGAGGACAACAAGAACGTGTGCATGTATTTTTCTAACACTCTATATCCCAGTGTGATGTAAAACTACAATGCACCCAATATAAAAAAACAGTAGTGCCAACAGGATTTGCTGGCCTACTGGCTGAGTGTGCGACAACAAGAGGAAAGTCCAGGATGCCCTCAGGTCTGATGCATCGGGGAGGATGAAGCTGCCAGCAGCAGTGCAGGAGCCTTGTGGAAAAGCAGGAGAGCCATTGCCAGGGCAGGGACAGTGGGCATCAGGGACTTAGTCTGTCCTAGGAAGTGGGGGAATGCCCTGTACACAGCAGGGCAGACTGGAGGAGGTGGGTAAAGGTGGGCACCTGGGGTTAAAGGAGGAGTGGGAGTTATGAACTGGGAACTCTGAAAGTGCTGGTGGGATCACTCAGGGAATGAGGAAGGCAGAACACTAAAAGAGAGAGAGAGAAAGATTGATAGAGAGACTCCCAGAGTTCCAAGACTGGTGTAAGAAAAGGCCAACAAAGGTGCTAAAGAGGAGCCATTGAGAGAGGAAGGTGGCTGGGGGCCATGAGAAGGAAGCATTTCCGGGAGGCTGAGTGGTTGGCTGTGGTTGGCTGAGTGGTTGGCGAGATCAAATGGGCTGTGCAAGTGCTGGTGGAGCTCATTGTGGGCTTCCTCGAGAACAGCTTGGTGGTGTGATATGCTGAGAACCAGCCTGCACAAGCATTCACTGAGCCACTTACATAGAGCATGACATGCTTCTTTCTCCTTCAGGAGGAGATATGCAACATTAACTGCTCTGATCATGCGAATGGCAGCATAGCAGTGTACTGGAGCAGCACAGGTGTAAAGAGGATGAGTATTTCAGACAGGGTAACACACGGTCCAGACCTCGCAGGATGAATAAGAACTTGACACATAGAGTAGGCATTCCAGGCAGAGGAAAGAGCACGTGCAAAGCTCAAGCAAATGAACAGTGTGACTGGGGAATGGAGGGGGTAGGTGAGGTCCAATAATGAAGGGCTGGATACATTCTGAAGGACCTTAGCAAAGGTTGATATGAGGGATAGCATAACTAAGCTGGATTTTGCATCTTTTCTTGGGTGACTGAGATGGTATGACAGTTGTTTATCCCTCAAGGGCTCATGTGCTGGAGCCTTGGTCCCTAATGTGGCAGTATTAAAGAGTGAGGCCCAGTGGGACATAATTAAGTCACTGGGAGTAGTGCACTCAGATGGCACACTCTTGTAATCCCAGTACTTGGGAGGCTGAGACAGGAAGATCATAGGTTCGCGGCCAGGCTCAGCTACTTATACCCTCCACAAGTTAGTGAGGTCCTGTTTCAATATCAAGAAGAAAAATAGGGCTAGGGGTGTAGCTCAGAGGTAGAATGCCCCAGGGTTCAACCCACAGTACCGCAAAAAAAAAAAAAAGTGAGAGAGAGAGAGAGATAGAGATTAGCAGAGAGCTCATGGGACCCTGAGAGAGATTAACAGAGCTCATGGGACCCTGGTTAGACCTGAAGAGGATGAGTTGCTATAAAAAAAGAAAAGTAATACTGCATCCTCTTCCCTCTCGTTGGCTTCCTATCTCTCCATGTGTTTTCTCCTCTAACACTGCAGATTTCCTTTCTCTCTGCCATGTTGTGATGCAGCTGAGGAGCCCTCACCAGAGGCTGGTCAGATGAAACCATCCAAAATGTGACTGAATTAATAAATTTCTCCTCTTTGGAATTACCCAACTTCAGGGACTAGGTTATAACAACAGAAAACACAGCAATATGAGGGTTAATGTGCAGAGAACAGAGTCTGTTACCTTACCTGAAGAATCCCCAGATGCCCAGGCGGTATTGAATGGTTACTACCACCACATTTTCATGGGCAGCAAGGGCCAGTCCATCATAAGTGGATGCCCCACCTACCACCAGACCACCTCCGTGGATCCACACCATCACCTGGAAGAAAGGACATGACCATACTGTTTGTGGGAAGTAGAATTGGGCAAGACCTGAGGTTGTCTGATTTGGTTTCTACATCTTAGCTGTCAATCAAGAAGGTCATTACCAAAGACCACCAGAGTCCAGCAAGGTTGAAATAGGCAGTCTCTCTCCTCCCTAACTCTCCCAGCTGGAGCATAGGCCACGTCACCACTGGAAGTAGCCTGCCTGTGTCCTCAGCCCCATGTGCCATGTTCTCCCAGAGTCTTAAATCTGAGAATGTTTCATGCGAACAGCAAAGACAAAGGACATAGCATTCTCCCCGACACTCCCATGGTCCTCATGCCCAGTCCATTCAACCAGCCAGACATAATCATGGGGTCCTGCTTATATTTCAACTTCATTTCAGTTAACTACTTAATGGGGAATTAAACTTCTCTATCATCCATGGAGAAAAGGAGGAGAGTAAAACACATCCAATCCTAAGAACCTACCCAAGTCAAGGGAACAATGACAGTGAGTCTGAGTCACAATGCCTGGGTAAATATAATCTTGACGGGCACTGGCTTTTTCTCACACATACTGGGAATTGAGGCCAGTTAGGGTATCTGTAGAAGGCTGCTTTCTTGCATGCACACCAAGTCCATGGGAAGCTAGTCATACAACTGAACAGTGCAATTGAATGATATTATCGATGCTTTTGTGTCGGAATCTATGAAACTCCCCTCCCAGTGGTAACTGGTAGGGAACAGAGCACTGTAGAGAGGGGAAGTGCTCATCCAACTGACTGCCACTGGACAAAGTGTTGTGAGAGACTGAGGTACGACTTTCTGGCGAAGCACTAGAGGTACTATGAGAAACGGATGTGTGACCAGCCCAGCCTATGGCCACTGGTTCTGACTTTCTGGGAAAGTACATCTCTAGCCCATCGCCACTACATCTTCCACATAAACATTTTTCAATAAAACTTACATCTCACCTCCACCTTCCCTGTCTCCAGGTGTCTTCTTTGGTCTCTCTACAACCTACACACTTCCCAAGTATAACCTATCCCACTGCCTAGAGTGTGGATAGCACAACTTCCCAGTGCAGAAATAATTATGTCAGAAATCACACATGGCCCCAAGGATGCATTTTGCTAACTTGCCTCTTTCTTTTTCATACACAAACCTAAATGGGACCTAACCTCTCAAGCCTACCCTCACATCCACCTCCTTCAGAAAGTTTTATTCAGTTAACATTATCTGAGAGTCTACTATGTGACAGGGACTGTGTCAAGACTTAAAGATAAGACTGGATATTGCAATTCAGAATTCATCCTACTTGTATTTAAAGACCTTGTATAATAGGGAGAAAATGAGAGGGTGAAATAATGTGATAATATAGCTAATAAGCAACAAATACACTTAATGTGAGCTATGCACCAAAAACATAATCATTGGAAATAACCTATCAATGAAGAAAGTACTAATGTTTTCCTGGTTGACAGGAAAACTGAGGCATTCTCCATGTCCATGATCCTGCAGCTAATAAGGGGTGGTTCCAGGGGCTAGAACTACACATATAGGCCTGAGAGTTCACCTGCTGAGCTGCCCAACTCCCTGCACCCCTCAGCCACAGCAGGAAGGAGGACTTGTAGGCTGACTGACGTGGGGCTGTGGAAAGAAAGAGAGGAGTGTAGAGCAGGTGGGAGATGCTGGCTCCTGGCAGAGGGTTCACTGGAGAAGTCACTCAGACATCCTGGTAGGAAGATGCCACAGGCTGAGTCCCCTCCAGACTGGCAGCAGGTCGCTAAGGGACAGATGTTATCATCCACCTGAAGGTGGGGGTACATACCACAGATGGTGTGACTCCACTGCAGGGGCCAGTGTGAGAGAAGAGAAAGAGCTGAGAATAGAGCACAGACACAGCCCAGCTGAAACTGAGAACACCCAGCAGGGCAGGGGCAGGAGGAGGGCAGAGGTCAGGGAAGCCCAGGGAGAGAGAAGGAGGGGCTGGAAGAGTGCTGAGTGCTTCACAGAGGGGATCGAGGGTGAGTCCACACAGAAACCACTGTGTGTGGCCTGTGTTAGCTCAGGGATGACCTTCCACCCAGATGGAGCAGGTAGAAGCCAGCTTGCCGGGGTGAAAACATAGGCAGACATGGTGGGAGGCATTTGCACGAATAGAAACAACAGAAGTTATCCCTGATTGTCACATGGAATGACATATATTGAACACTTGCTGTATGCCTGATGGGCATTCCAGCTCATTTACATGATTCCTCAAAGCAGCCTGGCTAGGTAAGTGTTAATATATGCACTTACAGGATGAGTCAATGGGGTTAGGAAACTGCCTTATGAACTTCCTAGAAATGGAAATGGGATGGCAGCAAGTAAAGGAATGTTCCATTCATAATTTGGTTTCTGCCGTACACTCAGTTCTAAGCCTCCTACAGTGTCTCCTGGCTAGAGAGAAGATTAAATCCAGATGTGCCTGGGCTGTCCTGACACTGATGTCTGGAGCGCTGGCTCTGGATTCAGATGCCAGACAGAGACCAGGGCATGATTTTCAGGTGACCTTGGGAATGGACACTTCCCTCTGACTCTCAGCTTCTCGGTCCATGAAATGTCAGTGATGGAGTTGAGGACCCTCGCTGCACCTGTATCCTCCATGGATTGCTTTCTGTGTCTGATGCTTTGACCTGTGACCTTGCTGACCCTGTCTTCTCCAGGGTCCAAACCATCCAGAACCAACCATCTCTGGTTCTGATACCCTAGGGCAGTATCCACCTGCCCTAAGATTTCAGAACCAGGAACCAGACAGCTAGGAAGTCCCTGTGCCTCAGAGTTCACTAAAATAATCTCACCTGCCAACCGTATGCAGGCTTCCCTTGTCTCTTCTTTCTTCCTGAGAACCCACAAAAATAGCCCTTGCCTAGAGCAACCCCCTCTCCTTCTGCCTCCTAACTGAACATGGTGGGTTCCCTTGAGCCTCACCCTACCCCAGTGCTCTGCCCCACCTCCAGAACTGTGAGTGGCAAAGTATTTTTTAATGGCCAAGGTCTCCTGCTTTGATTTTACCATATATCAAAATTTCCATTAATAGACTCCATTTTAAATTAGACCTTTGTTCTTTTTCTGCACCTTCTCTAGACCAGACACCACCTTAAATACTTAAAAGTAATCACCCATTTCTTCTTGACTAATGCCTGATGTGGGAGGTCTATTTCATCCCTATTTTAGAGATGGGGTAACCCAAGCACAGCTGACTTAAGTAAGTCACCCAAGGACACCCAAATCGGAAGTGCTCAGTGGGATTCAGACCAGCACTGTCCCCTGAGTTGATGCTTTCAACAATCTGTTAAGCCACCCTCTATGATCTGGCCAGAACTGGTCTAATATTCAAGGAAAAATAACCTGAGGTCTCTTAATTGCTTATGTGTGAGGCACAATTTTATCTCCTTGCCCTCCTGTAGCCGATGCGTGCAGCTGGGGTTTCAGAGCATTTATCCACCTGCATCTCATCCTGGCCAGAGTTGGTGGGGCTGGGCTACTCCAAGTCTATTTCCAAGTCCAGGTCCAAGTTCAAGTGTAGCCAGAGAGCACAGCTACAGAACCAGACCTGTCCCTCCTTTTCCATATATTTCTCTGTGCCCACCTCAGCCCACCACAAGTAATTTTAAACATGCTCCTTCATATTTATATTAAAGAAGGACTCACCCCAAGCCGTGTAAGCAGAGAGAGAGGCCAAGATCAAAGTGTAGAGCCACATCCTGGAGGGACAGCAGCTCGAGGGGCGAGTGCTGTCTGTTCCTGTGCTGCTCAGAGGGAATATGCTGGCTCTGTTGGAGCTCCATGCCAACCCCAAATCCCTCCCACCCAACCCAATTGCACAGTGCAAAGTCAAAGAAAAGCTCTCCCACTTCCAAGGCACTCCCTGGCATCCCTTGAGAACTCGAGCCACGCCTATCCAGACTTTACCCTGTTTTTTCTTAACAGTCCCTACCCTACTTTTAAAGTACAGATGACCACAGACTTGTCCAACAACTTCTTACATAAGACTTTCTCCCCTGGTGCACTCTAGCCTTAGTACCCTGTGAGTTTTCTAAAGGCAGGCGTAGCAAACCAAGGCCTTCAGGCATGGTGAACTTTTATTCTGGGGTCCTCAGAACAAGTTGGAAGTTTTTAGAGCAACTCACAGTACCAGAGCTGCTCTGCTGGAAGATCAGGACACCTTTCTGAGCTTCCCTGGACTGGTATCTCCTAGAGTTCCAGGATCTTATGTTTAGAAGTAATCTTAAACTTCATCTAGGCTCCTTCTATTGAATAAATTGCGCTTGCTATAGTCCTTCATAGTGGCCCAGGCTTCCAGGGTCAGGGAAATTACCACTTTTTGGAGGAATGATTTGAGGACAGAATATTATTGTAATAAATTAACCTCATCTCCCCCAAATCCTCATCTTTCTAATAATTCTTGCATTCATTTATCCATGCCTGCATTAATTTTTTACCCAAATGCTTATCCCCTGGCAGAAAAATACAAAAACTGGGAAAGAAAAGAAATTCAGGATCCAACCTCTGTTCTGTCTGTGAGTATAGTTTTTTCAGGTTATGGATGATACATTTTCTCCATTCCAGATGTTACAAAGAAACAGGGCACAAATATAATATTGGTTTCTAACTTAACTGTTTGGTATGGTTTTATCTGTCCCAGGTCTACAGAATCTCATCATCACCTGCCCAGGGGCCTCCAGTGGAGAGAATGCAAGTTTTCCCTGTTACAGTGTTGTATCTGTTAGACACTAGAAAGTTCACAAATAAAGACTAATGTGGTTTATCCTTAAACTTGTGCTTTCATATGAGGGGGTTGGGAGTGACATCATCAGTCTCAACTTCCAAAGCAAACTTTGGGTGGAAATACTCTGTAAATGCAAGGAAATAAATACATTTAAACTAAGAAGAAAGAATAGATAGACCACACAGAGACTGAAGAGGAAAGTTGGAGGGTATATTAATATCACATGAATAAATATTACATAGAAAAATATGCATGTTACATAATGACAAAGGTCCATTCACCAAGAAGACATGACAATTCCCAGTGTGATCATATCTATAACAGAGTCACAAAGACCCAGCGCGATGTCTTGGATTTTTCCTCCCAAGGGCAGGCCTGTGACTAGGGTTTGATTGCAGTCATTTGCAAGGGAGTGGGGTGACCCCAGGATCCCCTGAAGGG